>LCWF01000149.1:0-124349 GCA_001006345.1 Phaeomoniella chlamydospora | reverse complement strand
TTATAATTAATTAAGAAGTTAACTAAGGGATATCGATAGGTTTTTTATTAAATAGTTATTAATTAGTTATAAGATTCCAATTAATAATTAAAATAATAGTAAATTATATTTTTTATCGTATTTAAAAATTAAGATATATAGATATTTATTATCTCTCTTCTACTTTATCGCGAATAATTATTAATTTTATATTAAATTATAGTCAAACCGCAAGAATATTAAATATATTTAATATCACCAGCTTTTATATTAAATAGGCTACCAAAAATAAATTATATTATAAAAATATTTATTTATATCGCTACTCTAAATATAGTCTTATTAATCCTAAGGTTTCTTCTATTAAACCGGAAGAGCCTAAATCTAAATCTATTAAGACTATACCTATTTTTATACCTAATAATCTATCTATAATCTTAATACTATTACCTCTATTATTAATTTATTCGACTTTATAGTCGTCTTTAACTCTATCTTAATTTATATTTAAAGGATTAATATTTTAAATTAATAAATATAGTTAATAAGTAAATATAATAGTTATATTCTCTTTAATAAATTCTTTAATTTAATATAATCTATTATTATTATATATATTAATTAAAATATAAGTAATATATATTATTAATAAGAATAACGTAGAATAAAAAATCTATTAAACCGATAATTTAAATCGTTATGATTCCAAATAAAATTATAAATTATAAAGGGTTTATTAATAGTTATTTAATTGCGTTTAGTATATTTATAAAATATAATAAACTTCGAATACTTATTAATCTTAATTTAAAAGGCGATTAGGATATTACTTTAAACCGTAAAACTAAATCGTAATTAATCTTTATTACCCCTTAGTCTTTAAAAAAATTACTTATATATTCTTATTAATATATATATACTATTAATATTAAATATCTTAAATAAAATTTATAGAATCTTTCTATATTTTTAATTTATAAAAACGAGATAGTTTTTTAATTTAATACCTCTATTAACTATACTTTTTAAAATTTCTAATAAGTTCAATATAATTACTTAATAGATTATTAATATTATAACTAAATATAAAAATAAAAAATTAGAATCAACTAAATAAAAATAAATTGTATTTAAATAAAAATATAAACGTAAGTATTTAGAAGATAATCTTCATCGAGAAGAAACTAAATATAAAAGAGGTCTAATTAATCGGTTTAATTAACGTGGTAATCTATATTTATTAGATATCTAATTATAAAATTCTATTAAATCATATAATTCTAATATATTCTAATATATTCTAATTTTTTTAATATCTTAAAATATTTAAATAATTAAGGTAATTAATAGTAAATAACTTTAATATAGATATTTAATAGAAATAATAAAATTTATTCTTAATAAAACTACCTATTATCTTTAATTTTATTTAATTACTCACCTATCTCTTATATCTCTATTCTTCTTATATTTTATTTATACTAATTTCTATTTAAATTAATATACTCATCACTTTTAAAATTACTAATTTTAAAAGTAATCTATATTACTTAAATACTATTAAAATAAATATATACTACGTCTTACCTATAAATTAAATACTAATAGTCTATTATAATTAATTATATACTAATAGAATTCTAAAATAAGAATTATAGTATAGTCGTATACAAAAAACTATTTTATCGTCGTTATATTTAAAATCTATATAAAATTAAGAAGATAGTCGTATATATAAAGATCTCGATTATTATACGATATAACCGCTATACTAAATTAAATTATATAGATTTAATTAATTATGTTTTAGTATATAGTTAATATTTACCAGTATTTAATTATAATATAACTACTATATTAAATTATTTTAAATATAACCGACGTTATTTAAACTATTATTATAATATAATAAAAATATAATCGTCTTATTACTATTAAAAAACTAGATAATATAGACCTTATTAATTTATAAGAAAAGATTAAAGTATAATATAAATAAATTATTAATTTTATTAAATAAATAATATACTTAATTATAAATAACCTCTTAATTATTAAGATAATCCCTATAACTCTTAATAAATATAAATATAATTAAAATAAAAGTAATAGTAGTAATAACAATATAAACACTTTTAATTTAAAAATAAATATTTATTTTATTCGAATAATAACTAAACTTTATACTTAAATTATAAGTAACTTGATTATACCTAAATAATATATATAAACTAATTATACGAAATATAACCTACCAGCTTCTATTTAGCCCGAAAATAAGTAATTAGTATTCCGTGATTTAAATACTTTTATTAAAGAGAAGTAGATAGTTAATTTTATAGTAGTATTATTATAATATATACTAAATACTAGTTATTTATACTAATTTTTTTATAGAATTAAATAGTTTAATTATTAATTGTTTACGATTATAATATAGTCTTTATATTTCTGATTTATTAGTGATATATTATAAGATATATATATATAGATATAGATATATGGTATATGGTATAGGAATTTGATTTTGGGATGTGGCGGATGGCTCCAAACACTCGCCCGTAACGCTGATGTTTCGTAGTTTCCACTAGAAGAAATATACGCAGAAAGTGGGATCAGGGCTTCGCAATCGATTCAACCATAAACCTTCCTGCCTTTTCCTATTGTTTCTCATAGCATATCGGGAGTAAGCCACGTCCCGAAGACCCTGTCGCATGTGGTAAGAGCTCGATCGAATCGGGATTGCTGGAGATTTGTCATGCGTGCTGTCGGGCGCAATCATAAGAAATTTAGGGGCTAGGTGACCCAGCGGGCAGGCAGTGATTAAGATCGCAGCGCTCTTATCACGCCGCTATTCTCCAGAGTCAGCGGGTGTCTGCATGACCTTAGCAGCCTCCTACTACAATTTAGTAGGAAAGGTTTAGTAGGAGCTAAATATAGCTACCACGCAGAATTAAGCTGGCTAGATGATTAGATGGAATTCATCAAGTCAGCCGCCCCAGAACCGGACCCCTTTTCCCCCACCCAAATCCCTCCGCAACAAGCACATATTTAAGGCATTTGGAGACATCAAAACAACGTATATTGGCTATATTTGAAAGGTGTGCATAAAAGCATCAATAGGAGCAGTATTTGAAACATTTGAAGCATTAGATATAGTGCGTTTTTGGTCCTGAGCGTTCTCTTTGGTAGCCTTATCCTGCTCCAATGCCTGCGCAGCCTTGATAGCCTCGAAGCGCCAGCTCCTCCGCCATTCAGCGCCATTGAGGCTATCGGGGACGGTGTCTCGCCTTCGCTGTTTCCAGATATCCTGACAGCATCTGAATGAACAAGCACTATCAACCGGCCCATGGCCCGGCGAACCCGTTTTCAGGCCTCGGAAAACACCATCCACCGGCTAAGGGGATTTGTTGCCTGTACTCTGTGGAATGCTCCTTGCCCCTAATGTCTGCGGCACCCTTTCGTGCCTTGTAGAGACGCAAAGCTAATGCTCAGCTATACCGAAGTAAATTCTCTCGGCACCCGTAGTTTGCTTCCTCCTGCCGCGGCAGCTCCGCGTGCGTCCCTCTCTCGACGATCTCGCCGTTTTCTACGACAAGAATCAGATCCGCGTCCACGATGGTAGACAGCCGATGCGCGAAGACGAACATTGTTCGCCCGGTTCTAAGCTTCTGGCTGTGAATAAGCGGTATCTAGATCCCGATGTCGTGCAAGCCTAAAGTTACTGACTCGAGAACAGCCAGTCCCCTGCTTCCCTCTTCCTTGAGCTTAAAAAGGAAGTAACTGACGTGTCATACGAGCTGAGGCAAAAGAGCACGAGCTATGTTTTTGGAACATGTAGACTAGCCGGGAGAGAGCTTGATACAAAGTCAAAGCTCTTTGCTGTCTGCTGCCTGCTGCTGTGCCACTATCTTTACCCTGGACTGGCCAGGGGTGAGGTTGTACGGCACATCAATAGCAGCATCATGGTTCGCTGCAAGGTGTTGGTGACTCGAGGTGATGACAACATTTAGCGGCGTGTCCGCCTGATCGGCAAATGAGGGTGTTGAAAGAATAGAGACAGCCTGATGAAATAGGCGACTGTGACAGCGGGTAACAAGGAAGTTGGGGTTTATGCTGAATGGCCGAGTCATAACGGAGCCGTGGATCTGACCGATACTGACTGTCAAAGTGCTTGCTACTCCAGAGTACTCGGGAATACAGTACAAGGAACTTCAAAGTCTTTCCCAACCACTTGCCAGGGCTGATCCACGGTCACTTAGCTTTAAACCGCTTGGCTGCGAACTTCCAGATGCTGGCTAGTAGGCAAGCCTCATTTACAGTAAGGAATTTCAGATTATGCGCTTGATAAAAGGTCGCACTTCAAGATCTTGGCACCTGGAGTGACTGGAGCTCCAACAAAAAGCGCCGATCGACACTGCGGTACAATAACTGTGCCAAGATGATCCCAAATCCAATGATCGCCCTAATATTATCATTAGTTCTACCAAGGGGCAAATATTCTGTACACACAGGGTTGAGTACCAGCTAGTAAATATAGCTGTTAGGGTGGACGTGACCCTCAGCCTCGGCATCCTAGAGGACAGGTGATTTGGGCATCCTAGGATGCCGAAACTCAAGCAGAGTCAGGGGTAGATTCAGGAGAGGACAGTTGATTTGGGTGTCCCAGGATATAATCTGCATACTGTGTTAGGGGAAGCTAAAATATAATGGTCTGTGTTTACCAGGGTTCTTTCATGAAATGTCCGCATATCCCGAGAGCATTTAAGTTACAAGCACTATCGAGCCAGTGGTCCAGCGACACGTGCCGTTTCTCTCCCAATCTAGCTCCGTGCCCAGAAGGGTCGTTCTTTCAGCCTCCTATAGCATGCCGACCACATTTAAACTCGCGTGATCCACAAGACCATGGTACAGCTGTATGAGTCACGAGCTGGCAACCCTGAGCGCGCGCCGCGGGTTGCTGCGCCTGAACGATCTCCCGCTTCACGTTCTCCAGGAATTAGTGTGGCATGGCTCCTTGGCCCTGTCGTCCGGATTGTACCCCCTGTCGGGAGCGCCTCCGGCCGGATCAAAGTTCGATGGCCATCAAAATGACGCTCCTTCCTACACTAACCGGGCGGCACCTTTGGTAATATCGCATTGCCTCTGTCCTTTATCGCCAGATCTGAGGCGTATGGATGCACGCGTTGTTGCAGTCCACTGCTCACTCCCTGGCCGGGTTCCCTTGCCACTTGGGGATTCAGTCGTAGAATTGCACTGAAGTCTTGCCCTTTACGCTGCATCTCTCCTCTCAACCAGCTTCCCTACGCTTTCCGTGGTCCATGTTTATCTTGCTTCAGCAGCGAGAGATTTCTTTCGTTTCAAAGCCCTCTATCCTAAGCCGCCGCGTCCCATCGGGTCTGTTCAGCCCCAGGCGTGGCCAGCCGCATGCTCTCCGTTCAGCTAATTTCCCTCGGATTAAGTCATCTTCGAAGTCCTCGTTGTCGTCGTTTCGCTGGCGGCGGTTTTATAACCATGTGACGCGGAGTTCTGGAATGGCCTTGTAGTTGCACGGCTTCTTGGCGTGCTCGCTCAGCTAGTCTTTTGCTCCTGCGAAGTCCACCGGACTCCAGGCGTGATGGGGTTTGCGTCGAAAGTCTTTTGCTCCTGCGAAATCCACCTGATTCCAGGCGTGATGGGGTTTGCACCGAAAGTCTCTTGCTTTGGTGCTTGCTGCATTCCTGCGACTTTTTGATAGTTCCGTTCCGCCCTGATATGGGATGTGGTGATGGCTCCTTGCCTTTCAGAAAGGATCTGGGACTGTGTGAGGATACTCGCGTTGAGTGATCAGCAGATGTAGGAGAGCTGCTTTTGTACGTCGAATGTTGTAGAAGGTCGGGGTTATCAGGGGCAAAGATGCTCTGCAGAGAATAGGTCCTAGACGCCCACCACTCATTTTTACATCGTTTCTCGGCTTCCTTCCGTCTGCGGGCCTCCTCTGTCAGCCATTTCCCTTCCTCGATAGCGCGTCTCCTCTGCTCAGACGTCATGCCGTAGTACGGATCCTCTTTCAATCTTCGCTCGTGTACGTCCCCGGCCATTCGCAGAGACTGCAACTGTTCTTCCGTCTCTTCATGGCGTCCATCATCTGAGTCGTAGCTAGGTGTGTTGGTTCGCGACGCATAGGGCGGTGGCGATTCATCGTAACGAGAATTCGGAGCAGGAGGGTTGGCAGCAAATAGTTCAAGCTGTCGAGTCGCGTGCGCTAGTTCAGTGTATCTGGGTTCTCGAGGAAGAATAATTCCTTCTTCCTCCATCGATGAAAATGACTCTGGCTGTTGTTGTCAGGCGGTGATTATAGGTAAAAGGAAGTGACGAGGTTTAGGATTTAAAAACAACCCGAGATGGTGGGGCCGACATCACGAACAGAGCAATAATACTGTAACCTTCTCACGCCCGGCACGGCGCATACATGTACCATTGCCTAACGCACGAGACCCTTGTGCCAATAGCCATTGACTGGCTGAGAGCGTTCCTCAAGCAAGCGCCGGTTCCTCTACCTCTGCAGACTAGAAAAGATTTAAGATGGAAGCAGACTTCACGGCTGATGGGGAATCTTTCTTTCCTGTGTATCTATTGTTGCTTCTCGGTCTATCTACTAGAGCTCACGATTTCACTGGATCATGCCCGTACCATTGCTCCATATTATTCCGCATAATCGACGTGCCTGCGAGTGTTTCGAAGGAAAAGAAAATGCACATTTTTTTAGTCCTTCAGTTGATGATTGCGACCGCATCATTAAAGTCAGTCTGGGCAATCCTTCGAAGACCCCTGGTTGTATTATCAGCTTCGGGAAGCTTGGAGACATTCACGTACTAGGTAGCAGGATTTCAGGCACACACTTCCAGATTTTAATGCATGATAAATCGCACGAGATCCTTTTTCGAGATTGTTCCACCTATCAGAGTTCGACTTTGAGGAATCTATCTGACGAAAGGACCGAAATGCTTGGTGGCGTGCCTCGCCAATCTGTTGTACGACCCGATGATCGCGTCCTACTTGGAATCGGCGGACTCCATAAAGATCTCTTTCAATTTCGCATTTCGTGGCCTAACATCGGACCGAACATGCAGGAACAAGTCCAGGAGAGTAAGCGACAATTCCTTGAGCGACCCAAGAATCCAGCGTACGCCATCACCGCTGACGATTCTGATACTCCAGCATCGAGATATGAGACACGTCTCCAAACTCCTTGGGACTCGGGAACGCGACTCGCGCACAGGAAGCTCGACACGCTTGGTCATGGAAGTTTCGGAATTGTGCACAAGGCTGTGGACATGCATTCTGGGGAACATCTTGCGGTCAAATCGATTCGCCTCAATCCGCGGCAGAGAAATGACTATTCACGGAAAACGATCAAACGTGAGGTCGAGATACTGCATGGACTATTCCATCCCCATCTTGCCGAGTTTCGGCATTCTCAAGGCTTTCAACACGATGACGATAACGTTGAAATATTTATGACTTTATATGACGGCAACCTTGAACATCTCTTGCACGAGAGACCTGAATTTCCTCAAGAAAAGGCATTGATCAGAGAGCTGTTTCGACAGACCCTTAGTGCGGTCGTTTATCTCGCCCATAAATCAATCCTTCATCGAGACATCAAACCAGCTAACATACTATTCTCGGAGAATTGCCACTGGGTCCTTGCTGATTTCGGGCTTGCAAAGTTCCAGGACGAAGGCCTTACCCGAGCGGGGTCTGGCCATTTTATGGCGCCCGAAATCCTTTCAGGCGGGCGACAAACGCATAAAGTTGACGTCTATTCCTTAGGGATGACAATGCTCTATTCGCTAAGCTCACATGATCTCCGACAAAGAATCCATGGTGCTGAACCTCTCCGAGAATCTCCAGACTTCCAAACAGCTCTAGGGAGATTGTCTAGACTAAACGCTCTCTTACGGGAAGATCCAGAACAACGTTCGACTGCGCAACAAATATATTTAGGATTTTTTGGTGACGACCCTGAAATTCTCAGCCAGCCCCCCGCGGAAATTCCTGAGCCAGTGAGTGTGAATATTTTCGCCGAAGCAGCACGAGTACAGGCTCCTACGACTTTAGGCCGACAACAACCTTTCGGGAAGCGCTTGCTGTTGAATCAGAGAAAGATTCGAAAAGAGGCCAGAAGAAGGGCTGCAGGACTGCAGGATTAAGCTTCCATAAACTGGTATCTTGACAATATCTATTGTCAAGCCCGCTTGAGGAGACGTGTCTTGCCAAGTGTGCTCTCCAGACGCGAGAAGAAATCGTTCGCAAAGCTGCTTGTAGCAGCAGATAGAGCCTAGCGGTTGACATATTGGGGAGGCGATTATTCGTTGCATTATAGACCGCAATATCAGGAGCGAGATGATGGGTCAAGATGGCGTATAGTTGTATATTCTGTGGTCTCCGCTGATCTGGAAGCCCAGCCCAGGTACGAAGACAGCCCATAATTGTCGCCCATGTCGCCCACATTGCCGAAGGAGATGAAGCCAGTTGGATGTCTGTTTTGCTTGTCAAGGTGCCATTCCATGGAAACTCGGTCTATCGGCTCTCGAGGCTCCTGCGCGAACATGCCTTGCCGGGGTTGAAAGCCTGGAGTGGGTTGGATTCCATCGTTCCTTGAGCCATCATGTTCGAGTCGGAAAAGTAAAACGGGGAGATGTTCACGATCGACAATATGGTGGGAGAAATATTCCTCAGAGCAGTAGCTTGATGCCATCTTGAAAGTATTTCAAAATGCTAGCGTAAATATGTTGATGAAAGTGCAATGCAGTGTCACACTCATCCCTCTTCATGTAGCCCGCTGCTTAAGTGTCGAGTGACATTTCCCAGTCTCTTATATATTGATGATAGCCTTCGATCGGAGAACGATAGAGTAGTGGACGTGTTCTCTCACACTACCTCTTATCCTGGTAGCTGCCAGTCTCAGGTCAAGCTTTGTCTGGTTCAAGACTGCCTTAGTGGTCGAAATCTCTGGCGCTCGTTTTGGTGTACGGACGATCCCATCTATATTCCGGAACGGTACCGCATACAGTTCCATTTTATTTTTCCCGCAGAGAACGATTTGAACAAATTTCGGGTAAGCCAGAGGCGTCAAGCTCTTGAGCAATTCTAAGAGGAATGGCTTGACCAAAACGTCGATGAGCGGGATCTCAACAGAGTAAATAAAACGGACGTTCTCGATATCTTGGCCTGTTTCGTTCCTTTCATATCTCCCGCTATGCTTTCGGAACCAGAAGCTTATTGACTGCAGCTACAACTCACGAGGCGTGCCCTCGCCGGATAGCACGCTCGTGCTTGCCTGTGGCTGGGATGCGACCTGCTTCGCCTTGACAATATTCATCATGTACGCGCCGAACTCTTCTGCGCCGTCAATCTTGTCGAGCTTTGCTTCGAGCAGCTCCGCGTCTCGCAGAAGCCTGCAAATTATTTAGCCAGCAACGATATGTCTCCGAGGAAGATGCTCACCTCGCTTGTCCGGCCTCGGTACGTATCACTGCAGCTTTGAATGCCTTGCTCCATTGCTCGTTGCAGCTCATAAAGACACGTCTGACAATTATCATCACGCTCAACGCCGGCAGGTACTTGCTCAACACTCGTTGTAGCGTGAGCGTCCCTTTCGTGAATGTCGCCATATACGGACTGCCTTCCCTCTGCACCTCGTCTTCATCGTCCCACTTAATCTTCTCCATCGCTCTGATGCACACGGTGGCGTGAGAGTTTATTATATCGACGAGCTTGTCGTGGATAGAGTACTGATGGTCCTGGAACAAGCGCTTCAGCCGGTCGTATTCTGTTATGCCCGAGCCTGTGATGGACGGGCGACGACGAACACACTCGCGTAGGTAGGGTATTAGAGCAACGAAGAAGGACAACGACTGCGAGGCAAGGGCAAGGTGCTTAGTATTGATATTGCTCAACCCAGCTGTTAGTTTAGCGCCGGCACCAAGAACAAGCTGTTGTGTGCGAGAATTGTACAGTTTGAGATATTCGAGTAGGATCGTCGAGATGTCGTTGGTCATGTTAAGGATCAATACTAGAAGGATTGTGTATTGCTCTATACCGCGAAGCACAAATACAACCGAATCGATAAGCGTAAACTTCTCCTTCTCGATGACCGCCAATATCATGGCTTTCTTGTCTTACTTAACAGTACCCGTAGGCTCCGTAGGGTGGTTGCATATCCGTAAATCACGTTCGCCTGTTTCCAAGCCTATGGCACTTGCGTTCGTATAATCGAGCCATGGTGGGGGATCGGTAGTCATAGACTGAATAATACGCGTCAGGACTACTGCGTCCTTAGAACTGAAATCGACACGATCCCACTTCTCGGACTGCATCCTTTGTACTAGTTTTTGCTTTTCCACTTCGTGTAGAAGGCGGATGAAATCTTGAATTTGGTTATTCACGACGCCTTTAAACGCCACCCTAGAGTGTCCAGAGACTGCTTCGCATTCATTGACAAATAGGCGATTCAGCGTAAAGTAGTTAAGGAAATTAGTCAATCTAAGGCCAATAGTCTGCTCGTTTCTGACTCGTAGTATCTTTATCGTCTCTGATTATGTTTTATCCACTGCCTGGCCGAGGAGGCTCAACATATCAAGAGCTTGGATCATCTCGTTTTGTAAATTGCATTCCATCGAAAGACTGGGCGAACGGACTGTTGGATTGCCCATGCTTCTTGGACTTTAGCGAGCGTGGGAACGTGGCTTGGAATCTTCTTCATACTGACTGTAATATCGAGAAGAACTTTAACCTGTATACTAAGCCTTCGTAATGCTTCGCCTATCCCGCAGTAAACCTTAACGAAGAACACTTCGGCGTCCTCGGGATCAAGAGCACAAAAGATACGAGATAGAATGCTCGACTTTGGGTCGACATGGTCGCATAGCGCTGCGTAGGGTTGCGAGCGGAGGTGGCTTGGAATTTGTAGTCTACCGGTAGTCATTGTTTAGTAGTTATACTCATAACGAAACGGTACGGACTTGGCCTGTAAGGGTTAGTGCGTTCTCGATGTTGAATTGTTATATCACGTAATGGATATTGGCGGTATGGGGGTGAAACCTTTTCCTTATAGAATGTATAACTTGAGGATGAGAGTGGCATTGAAGAGATGGACTTCAAAAGTGGTCTTTCCTGGCACTACATAATAATGCTTGGCATTCCAGGGCCTTGATAATGCTAATTCTAAGTTTGCCTAAGCCGGACTCCAAGCCAAGATACCGTGATATGTAACATGACTTATTCTTATCTCAACCACTCATGTCACATATTGAAATTTGTCTATAAAATGTAGGGTCTTAGGCTAAGTGAGAGATATCGAACTGGGGTAGTCCGACACTTGCAAGAATACCTGATAGGGGCAAATGCAGCATGTTGAGAAATCTGCCTGCTCTTGAGCAAATGAGCCCAGATAGCGCTATCTAGATTCGACTCGGTAAACCTTTCTGTCGTAAACGGCCTCGCGAAAGCGTACCTAATAGCCCCAAAGTGTCCAGTCCTTTCGAAGTCCGCTGGTGATTCTCCCAGATGACCGCTTCTGTCTCTATTTGCGCACTACGCAAAGAACTGGTGTGTGTCAATGTTTGAAGATAGACGGGTAGATGAGGACTCACGTTCTTGAAACAGGGGAGAGCAGCGTCTCGGACCGGAGCAGGAGGGAATGATGAAAATTAGGCACCGGCGCAGTGTCGCCGAGGGGCTCGCGCACCCTCAGCGCGCACCCGGCTCGCCCGAGACTCCCCCGCGCTCAGGGCGACCGCACCGCTGCGAGGTGAGCTCGGGGGAAAAATCGTTGCTCTCCGCCTATTAGAGTGACAGCAACCTGCAGTTCGTGAGGATACAGCTGGTGATTTTTACTGGTGTCGGAAACTATCCCGTTTTCAAGCACTGCAAGCGATACAAGAGGATGTCGACCATCTGCATTCAATATCATTAATTACAGTTTGTTCTTACATTTAACGTTAAATGACAACTCGATTCCTTAATTGATTCTCGGTCCAGTAGAGTCGTCTTAGGGCAGCTATGCAGCAGTTTACTAATCTACAGCATGGCAACTCCGAACAGAATTTGCATATCCCGAGCACGGTGAGCATGTTACATCGAACCGTCTTTGGCGATTCCGCCCTCTTTACTCTGTTGCAGCAGCAACGTCTCCTTCTCTCCCATGCCCAGGTTCTTACCCGTGGTCCTCAATATGGTCGCCACAGCCAGCTCCCTCTTATTTTTATCCCCAAACAGCCGATACTGGGCCATTCCGGGAAGCTTGTTGTAAACAGCATTGAGAAGCCGAAGCCATAGGAGCGGATGTCCCGATCTGAAGAGCTGGCGGACGAGTTTCATAAAAGTCGGCCTTGCACCCAGCTGGGATGCCAGTCGATCGCAGTATGGAAGGTACGGCGAGGCAAGGGCATGACGGGCGGAATGCACAAATAGTTTGGCTTGATCCGCCTGCAATAGTCGGACTCCGTGCGCCAGCTGGTCCGGGGTGGGCTGAGGTATTCGCTGCGCGAGGATACCGACGCACCAACGGGCCTGAAGCTCGGCGACCGGCGGCAGAGAGCCCGGAATTTCCGGCAGACCGATAAAGTAGAGGCGGGTATAGTCGATGGGATGAATGAGCTCGTAGAGGTTGACGACCTTGTTCTTGTCTGAGGTGTCTTTTCCCGCGGACAGCGGTCTGTAGGAATCCAGCGGCAGGTATGGATAGTCGAGCTTGTAGCCCGTACAGCAAATGATCACGTCGACTTTGACCTGCTGGCCGTTGGATGTCACGATTCCATCTGGAGTAAGGTGATCGATGCCGGTACGCAGGACTTCAAACCGTCTCATGCGCAACTTTTCCAAAAAGTCTCCCCGAACCGTGGGAGCAGCTTCGAGGACCTTGTGATGCGGCGCCAATTCTGGAGGGTGCTTCCCCGAGACGAAATCCAAAAGGAGCTGCTGAGCCCACTGGGAGATGCTGGAGGGGATGAGCGTTTGCGCTGCCCGATCTTGTGACTGCGTCAGCAACGGTGATGACCACGGTTTTCAGGTTTCTCGGGCCGTGAACTTACTGTCGTACGATTCCAGGGTCTTTCCGAGCACGTAGCGTGGAAAGATCCACCCTCCTCGTTGGGTGACGATGCGAATGTCCTCTGCATGCCCTACCAACTCACAGGCAATGTCGGCGGCGGAAGAACCGATCCCAAGGATCGCGACGCGCTTGCCCTTGAAGGCCTCTGGATCTCTGTAGGTATGGCTGTGGACGATCAAACCGCCGAACAGCTCTTCTCCCGTGAAACTTGGCATATATGGGGTGCTCAGATGGCCGGAACAAGCAAACACCGCGTCGTAATTACCGCTCTTGGGCTCACCGTCTTCCTCCCATGCGACAGACCACGTCTTGTCCTCTAGTTGGCTGCATTGCTGCACCTGGGTCCGAAACCTGACGTGGCGTGCCAGATCGAAGAAGCTCGCGTATTCTTCCAGGTACTGCAAGACTTGTTGATGACTCAAATAGTCTGGATATCGAGCCGGGTCGCAGGGAAAGTCGCTGTAAGCGAATGATTCACGACATCCGTTTGTGACCAGACCTCGATACATTGACGAATGGACTTGTCCCGTCTTCGGGTCAGGCTCCTGGTACTTCCAGGCCCCTCCGATGTGGGACTGCGCTTCAAACACCTCGGCCTCGAAGCCTTCGGCCAGGCATTCTTTGAGGGTGACGAGGCCGGATAATCCTTTGAATGGGCTGTCAGCGATGAAATTCTCGCCAGAGGGTGGTTCGACTTACCGGCGCCGACAATGGCTACTTTCATTCGTGGATCGCAGGTGGTCGACACGGCCGTCTGCGGCTGTCTATATGTGGTCGAGGTTCACCAAAGTCCAAACGCCTACTATTGACATAAAAACCACCTAAGGATAATTCCAACGACGGCTCAGTGACGTGCAATCAGCATCCATATATATGTACCTGCGTTCGGGGGACTTGATGGTAATTACGGGTGTTCAGGTCAGCTTACTGTGTTGAGCGCGAAATCTCCGCCAAGGAGCATGTCAGACGCTTAATGTTCCCTCGCTTTAATAAGAAATTGGGCAACCTCAAAGAAACCATGAAATTAACGTCCAGGGTGCAAGTGTCCAGAGTCCCGATTTATTGTCTACGTATTCAAATGTCCCTCGGGCGGTAGCGTGTATCTGTCAGACCTGATTGTCTTTGGGAGACGCCACACGTCCGTTCTCTCGGTCGGTAGTGCTTATTTCCATATACACCGTAGCCCCGACGGGACCTGCGAGGCTGCGTGCAGCCCGGTAGTTCGATGCTGACGTCCCCCTTTCCCCTCAAAGTCGTGCAGCCACGTCTGGCGACCGTTCTGAGAGCTTCTGATAATACATGCTGTCCTCGAATAGCTTGATCATTTTCCCAATTCTCGCTTCGCCGGGAGGAACGACGTACGTCCCAAAAGTTCCGCACAGGCCAGCCTCGCGATCGATAAACTGCTCAATCATGTCAGCGAGCTTCCTGGACCAGGGGGAGCGTGGTGTTTACCCAGTACATATTGGGAAGACCGCTCCAGATCAGGGTTCCCTTTTGTCGTCCTCCGTCTCGTGAACTCAGAGCCAGGATCCCGCCGATACCCCAGTCGTATTCGCAGTCGGGCGGAAAATCGCCGACGTACAGCGCGTTGTGTTCATGAACCTGGATGGTCTTTTCGAGATCATCGTGGCCCTTCTTTGTCAGCTGTGGCTGGAACATCAGCGCGGTCGACTCTTTCTTCAGCAGACGCTCGTCGTCGACGAGGAGCGAGTGGAGGATCTTCATGTAGTCTGTTAGGTCGGCGGAGCAGCCCTGGCCGCCGAAACAGTCGGTCGGATCGACGTTCAAGATGGACTTTTCCAAATTCTTGAGACCACCAGTCGACTCGTCACGTACGCTCATGCCGGTGAGCTTCGAAGACATTTCTGGATGCTCCTGTGGCCAGAAGCTGATGCCTTTGGCTCCGAGAGGTCTCCAAACGTTCTGCCGCATAAATGACTCCAAAGTGTCTCCCGTGAGCCGTTCGATTACCTTGCCCGCCCAGTCGATACCGCAACTGTACTGAAAGCCTTCACCGGGTTCGTAGATGAGAGGATCGTCGAAACACTCGACGACAGTCTTGGTCGCCATCAGGTTGCGTCCTCGAGCCGCATTGAGCTTCATGAGGTCCGGGTTGATGAAGGCGTACCCGGTCCCTGCGCTGTGGGTCAAGAGATGCTGGAACCTGATGTGGTTCTTCCTTTCCCTGAACAGCGGCTCGTCGTCGTCGAAGCCAATCAAGACCTTTTGCTGGGAAAGCTCCGGGAGGACGGAGCCAACGTCATCGTCGAGATTGATGAGTCCTCGTTCGACGATTTGCAGAGCGGCGATGGACGTCATAAGCTTGGTCATGGAGGCAAGTCGAAAGACATCGTCGGTCGCGAGAGGCTCGTTGTTGCCATCTTCCAACGACTTCCGACCAAATGCCTTGGAGTAGGTAAAGGTGCCTTTGTTTGTCAGCGACGTAACAAAAGGGCAAGGACCAGAGACAAACCCGTTTTGTCGGCGGCGAGTAAAACAGCACCCGGCAAAGTGCCATCCTGTACAGAGGTCTCGAAAGCTTCCTCGAGCGACGGCATGGTTATGGCATGTGCTTTCGGTGTTGTGTGCCGCAAACCCGGTCTCTCTGGGCGTTTCGCGTAGTCCTGTCTAGACATACAGCACGTTTTCAATGCCTGGCTCAAAGGCAATTGCTGTCCTCTTAGAATTTTGTTTCATCCACTGTACCCGTCCGACGACATGCAGGTTGATCGATCATGTCAACTCTGTCTCTTGATCCCTTGGCCGTGGGCCATCGGGCTTGTGGGGTAACCCGAAAGCACCAGACGATCCGTCCTAAACCTCGGATCAAACTCTTGAACACTGGAAAAGAGGGGACCAAACACCGGTCTAGGTAGGTCCTGTAATTACGTGAAAATCGATTGAACCTTGACGACGACCCAGCCGAGTCTATTGGAAACGACATCGTCTCGGCATGGATGGTGATTTCGACACACCGTAGTTGCATTGCACCTCGTTCGAAATGGCTTTCGTTTATCCGGTGGTGCGAAGACGCCACGTCTCACTTCATTCATCTACCAGCCGGGCACTTTGTCGGCGGAGGAATCATCGTCAAACGATAGACTGCCACCGTGGATGGGAAACGTTGATATGACTTCTCTCTATAATCTAAACACGGATGTGAGATATGCCTTCAGGGAACTGCCTGTCTTGTTTCCTGGAGTTAAACTCCGACCTCCATCGTCCGCTGCCGCGGAAGCGCCGTACTTTGTAATGCGCGAGTGCATGACGCGCTCAAATCTGGGACGATTGCCACCCCAAATTTCAACAGCTATGGTCCACGCTGCGCTTGAAGACACCTAGGAGCCGCCTTGGATTTCTCTGGATCCCGGACGAACGTCCCTGACAGGCAGGCGGCGATCGAGAGCCGAGACCTACCTCCCTATTCTTCATATAGCTTTGGCGCTGAATGACCCGAAAGAGGAACTTCGAGCCAAGCCCGGAATGCGTATATATGATGAATGCAGAATTTGGTGGAAGATACCTCCTCCACACGTCGTTGAACTATCGCGGTGTACCAGATTAGACAAGACAGGACCGTGACTGGCTAGCCACCCATTTATCCCGACCTTTGGACTGTTAACAGATCTGCAAGCCTATGTGCCTGGATATCCCTGTGTATGGTGTATAGATCGCTACCTACCTACCTGCCGTATCTTCCGCTACAGCAACACAACGATAGACTGACTCATTGTCCAAAAATTACCTTGTAGTACAATGCGGTACAGTATCACAGTTCCTCCAATCCCGTCCATTCCCAAACACAACGCGATATATACAGTACCATTTCGAGGCAACGAGCGTTTCAACACCTCTTATCCCCATCCCCATCCCCTAAGCTTCGCGTCCTATCGCATCATATTGTATCATTTTACAAGTCAAAACACGATAATGTAGAAACGTTTGGTTCTGTGAGCTTAGGTCGACTCTGAGATGGGCACGTGGAGGAGGAAGATGGAGGTAGATGGAGGAATACACTGGAGATCAAGCGTCATGTGGTATGTGGTAGAATGAGGTAGAAGGGACTATGTTGTATTTTTTATTTGCATTTACCTGGGTGTTTCGCTTCGACTTCATGCTTATAGCCACCATGCGTTGAGCAATCGTATTTACCCGGTCCTCCTCTCGTCGACTTGTAGAATCAGCGATTACCGTCACTCGGTCGGATCCTCCCCCTCCTCCCTCTCAATTGAAAAGCAAGCTCCCCTATAAGACAATAGCATAGATGAACCCGTCATACCCGTCCTCGTCCACGGTCTGCATCACCGTCGCATCCACCCTCTTGTCCTTTCCCACATTCTCAATGACCTTTTTCGCTTCTTCGACAAACTGGATATCTGATCTCTCATGCGAAACGTGGCCTTTGGCAATCGCGTTATCGACGACGATGATGGCGCCTTTTCCCGCCATTTGTACAGCGTAGTCGAAATAGGTGTAATTGTTGGGCTTGTCGGCGTCGATAAAGGCGAAGCCGATTTTTTCTTTCTTGCCGGCTTGGACGTCGGCGAGGACGGTAGGGAGAACGTCGACACCGGCGCCTTCGAGGACGGTGATGCGGTCGTCGACCCCGGCGCTCTTGTGACTCTCACGGGCGACGGCAGCGTGCTTGGGGCTGTATTCGACGGTCGTGACCTTGAGGTCGGGGTTCTCGGTCGCGAACCAGATGGAGCTATAGCCGCCCAAGGTGCCGACTTCGAGCATGTGTTTGGCCCGAGACGCTTTGCACTGCAAGGCGAGGAATTTGCCAAAGGAACGGCTGACGGAGATGGAGGGAAGACCGCTGTCGGAGGCATGCCGGGTGGCTTGGTCCAGGGCGGCGATGTTGGGGCGGGAGTCTGGGTGGAGGTGAGAGATGGAGAATTCATCCACCGTGGTCCACCAGGGAGAGACCGTTATGTGGTCGGTATGGAGGCGGGGGACCGCTGCGGGAGTGGACATGATGGAACGATTCCAAAGGTGCTCCGGGAGACGAACGGATGGGAAGCGAATGAAGGAAAGCAGAGTATGGCACAACACGACAAAGGCGAGAAATCGATCAAGGGATAGATACAAGGTTGGAGCAGGAAAATCGAGATGAGGTCGCGTGTCTACTCAATCTTCGACAACGACCAAGGAACATGAACGAGGAAAAGATGTCGCTCTTTATACCACGACCCAAGCAGCACGCAAGAACGTTTGGCGCGACATACGATTTCAGCTCAGGCTCACCATACTTTGGCCACGCACAAACGAGAGATGATGCAGGCTGCCCATAACAGGTTCCACTACGACCTCGCTGCTGCCGTAGCGCATCGATCCGACCAGGCAGCCAGGCTCACGCTATCAACATCTCGGTGTTTGGAAAAGCAGCATCCGATGACCGAGAACGCAGCGATACTCTGCTACGAGAGGTGCTGGAATGCCTCGGTCAAGTACTTGCACGTCAGAAATCTCGGGGGTTCACTTAACGCCGAGAGGGCCCTGCTGTGACCGCGTTGAAACCGTCTGCCCCGCCAATCCCCCTCCCCCTCCAGCTCCACGTCGATCCTTCTGCCCCACCATTTGGACGCCCGTTGATCGTGGCTCGGGCATAGGAGACAGCCCAAAGTTGGTCAAATAGTTCATTCTCCGAGCTCGGTTCCATGCTCCCAGTCGCTCGTATTATTGAGCTATGCTTCCAAGGGCTTGCATTTTGGTTGGACGGTTTTGAATCCGATATATACATCCAATAGATACAGACTATATATGCAAGGCAACGAGGGCATATCCCCTGCCCTTTACTGCACTTCCTCCCCCCTTTCCCTGATTGGATTTCCGTAATCTCCCGCATTGGGAGTCCTCAATAGCGTGTGGGTGTGAAATTTCTTGGGTTCGTCGTTGTTCAAGAACACGCCCGAATGATGGTCGAATTCGACCACAACGACAGGATTCTGGATGCGGTAGTAGAATGGATCTTCGTCACCGTAGTCGCCGATCCAACAAAAATACGTGTCCGAGTCGAAAAACGATTCGATGTGGACGAGACGGTGAGATCGGGCAGGCTGTGGCAGGTAGAGGAGATACTGCTCAAGGATCTTGAGGAGGAGGGTCTTTTGATCCTGGGAGGGAAAGGAGGACACGCGGATACCTTCGTACGGGACGACGCGGTTGTCGCGGAACGCGCCGCACAAGTGACGCTGGTCGTCTTTGTTCCATCTATCGGTCGTCAAATCTCCGGTCTGCTTCATGCCGGGGTCCCGCATCTGTTTGAAAATCTGAGCTCGGTCTTGGAGGTCTTGTGGCAAGGATTGCATCAACTGCAGACCAAGTTGGCCTTCGACGTTGAGAATTTCGGTGCCGTACCACGGTCCATCATCGATGATGTTGGGCTCGGCACCCGTGAACCATGGGCTGATGACGATCTGAGGACCGCGGAGGAAGATGTTTAGGCAGAGATGATGGCCGTAAAAGGACCAACCCCACGATTCGGTGGTGGATGGAGTACCAAAGAGAAGGAAATTGTAAGAGTATTGATTCATGATGCGAGGGACCTCGCAGACCTCGCCGAGAAAATGATTGATGCGCATGGCCCCGACGGCTTTTTCATAGCCTTCCGGGGAGAGCGTGGCTTTCAGGACGCCCAGGATGGCATCGCGGAGATCTTCGCTGAGCTCTTCCAGGCGCAGACCAAATGGGCGAAGCAGGAACTCTGGGTTGGACCATGCTCTCCACTCTTTTGCGTTGATCGGATAGGTGAGCTTATCTTTCTGCTCGGGCGTCGTTTTGGTCAAAACGTTGTTGACGGCATCGACGATTTCCTCGATCGGTACGCCCTCGTCCTGGCGTTCGAAGAGGTCTGGAACGATGTTTCCTGAGCTAAAGTATCAGCGAAATCGGTCTTGAATGAACCCGTGAACTAGAGATGATCTGGATGTGCCTCACCGTCGGCGGTTAGCCCCTTGTACGGCTCCTCCAGCAGTTTCGCCCACGCCTGCGTGAGGCTGTACAGCCAGGGCGGAACGTGGTTCTTCTGAAAGGCTTCAGAATACTCGTACGGACTCTGGGTCTTTGCGATCTGGAATCTCGGGGTATTTAAATCTGGCAGACACTGGCGAAAAGCCGCTTTCGACTTTTCAAAAGTCGTGGAAGTCATCTTGTCTCGTGCGTCTCTGTGTCTATTAGTCCGGCAGATCGCAGTCACGTTTTGGTATTGAGGTGTAGTAAGTTTGGCCGCGTCTTGGCCGTCTTGAAAGCAAATGATTCTAGAGATATCCGAAGGGAAAAATTATATCTGGAAATGAGCATGAGGAACGTCTTTTTGCAAAGCAAGTGTTGCATGTTGATATTGATCGAGTGTACGAATCAACCGATTCCCATTGGGATGCCGACGTCAATCCCGTGCCCCGCAAAACCCAATGGGAACCATCTCCGGCGATAAAATTGGGTGCCGGGGTGCTGCATCGTGGCGTGATCGCGCCCCAAGGCAAGTTACGCACCCACGTGTCTAGAAGGATCGGAAAGTTATCGATCACGCCCAAAGGACCGTGAAGATTGACATCAATTGGTTTTGGCATTCAGGGCATTATATCGTAAACTACTCTGACTGAAATACTGTGATGGTGTGGGTTGACCGTCCTCCACATGGCCGGCCCCTGCGGATCATGGCATTCTCGCAATCGAGGATTATTCGTTTGATAGAGCGAAACCACGTCATGCGTATTTGGAATCACAATCGTGACGTTAGCAGCGCTTGGTCGGCGTCTTCCAACAAGGGCGCGCGTTCGCCCGCTGCCCGTTCCGCGGCCTTTGCCACGACTGCATCGGCCTCCTTTTCCCAGTCGATGGCCAAAATAAGGCCTGTCTGCAGGAGCAATAAGGCGGCAGCGCCGCACACCAGTCCTGACCACAGGCCGAACAGTCCAAGCTCAAGTCTAAAGCAGAAATACCAGGCCAGGGGGAGCCCAAAGCAGTAATATCCAAAGACGTTGCATGCGCCGGCCAAATGCGTCTTTGCGACACCCCGCAGGATTCCCGCAGCTCCGCTGTTGGAAATGTCGAGGCACTGAAACACGGCGAGTATGAACAGGACCTTGGCTGTTATCTCCACCACGTCGACGTCCCGAGTAAATATGTATCCGTAAACGTTTCGTATGGACAGTAGGATGACACACTCGAACAAGCCGACAATCAAGGCGACCAGATAAGGCATACGCGCCTGGAAACGGGCAAAGCGTCCGTCACCTGCGCCCAACGATTTGCCGATGCGGTGACTCGACGAGACGCTGAGACCGAGCGGGATGGTTGCGAAAACCAGGTCAGAGGTCATGATGATCTATATTCATCTTAGCGAGAATCATGTGGTTCAGCATCATTACCTACACTCTGGGCTCCCACGGACGCCGAATCGAGGGTAGCCGCCATCAACGCTATGCTTTCAAAACTGCGAGCCCTGTCAGCATCCCTTTCATGCGGCGGAGCACGGGACTCACCACCAGAACTCTGTAGCCACCGTCAACATGCCCGTGATTGCGAGGAAGACGAACGTCCCAAAGTCTTCAAAAGCCCTCCGCGAAAACCCGCCCCAATACGCCTTGGCGGACTTGTTCGAGGAAACAAACACAGCCATGGCAACGATTGTAGACCCCTGGTAAACTGCGTGGGCCAACGGTGCGCCGTTAATACCCAACGGTGTCTTCAGAACGAGAACATGGTTTGCAACGACGCCGATAACGGCTGCGATGCCTATGCACCACCCGACCGCGGTCCGGTGGTTCTGGACCTGGAGAAACTTTTTGAAGACTTCTGCAATGACCTGGGCAAAGCCAGCAGGCAGCATATACTTTAAAAATACTTCTGTAGTATCTGCAAAGTCAGCCTCTTGACCCAGCTGTCGGAAAATACGTCCCGAATTCCACCAAATGGGTGCCATCAGCGCGAAGAAGAAGACTGTGAGGAACAAGAGTCCCCGCTGCATGACAATGCCTAGGTAATCTTTCTTGCCAGCGGTATGACGGGACGTGAAAGCCTGCGCGCACAAAGTATCGACGGCCGTACTTCCTCCGAGCGCAACCATGGCCGCAGTGGCGCTGAAAAACATGTACCCAAACGATGCGACCGAAAGCTCAAAAGTGCCCAACCTTCCGCACGTGAAGATGCTAAACGCTTGTACGAGATTTTGAAAAGTAAAGGATATGGTGATGGGGGCGGTGTCCCCGAAGAACCGGCCTAATTCGCTCAGGTAGGAAAACGTCATCTCCTCTTCCATCGACGGGTCTTCTACGGTTTGCACCATCGGCAGAGCCTTTGCTAGGGACGTGTATTGTCGTGCTAGTTCAGCTCTTGGGATGCCGCTCGCTTCGGAGATTTCACCTAGGGATCTCGGGAAATCGCTTTGACCGCTTGCCACCAGAATACATCCAGCACTGATCAGCTTCCACGGCGTGGTTTGGAAATCTTGGTCACTCTCAATCTGCCGGATATAGCTCTTGGCTACCTCGCTGACCACGTTCTCCAAATTCCACGCCTCGCAATCAGCGTTGATCTGATCTTCGACGCGTTTTGTGAGCATTCTGGGGAGACGTCGACTCGACGATCCTGCAGTCGCTTGGGAATGCCTGGTTTCAATCCTGCACGGTCAACTGGGCGAGATCACCGTTTCGATATGTCGAAATGGCAAAAAGACGACATTTCTCATGGGCGGGAATAGCCAGAGACCCAGAACAGTGAGATTCGAAACAATGACAAAAGATCAACGAGAGATCAACCGATGACCCCCACCAGGTCACCTTGAGAATAAATTGGGCGTAGCACGGCGATAAGGCCATTTGGCGGAAAAGTCCGTTCCCGGTTTGAATTGGCCCGTTCCAGAACCCACAGGCGTTGCCGAGACTCCGGCACACAAGTGATGAGAGCAAAGTATTGATTGGGCCTGCTGAGATTCATGCGGGATCGAGTATTGGAGAATCAAGTAGATGAAGATTAGATAGTAGTTGATATCTTGATATTACAAGAGATGTTGTGTCGCCACCTACAGAATTCAGGTCCCATTGTATGCTATGCACATGTCGCCGTACACGATGAGGATGATTTGACAGCAGACGAGCTCCTGTCGATGAGGTTTGGCTGACGTTGTGGGACCTTGACCTAGCGATCTGACGGCCTGTAGCAAAAGACCGCGATGCATCTGGTCTAATACGACCCCTAGCGTTACACGCGAGGAAGCAGAAGCCGTTGCCTAGACAGCTTCAACTTGCCAGACGATGCGAGCATGCTTGTCAAGCCAGCTCTGTGATTGTCCTATTGCATGTGTCGCGTGTTACACCGCTCTGGCCGATGCAACTCGGTAAGCCAGCACACGAGACACTTGCAACACCAACACCTTTGGAACACAGCAACCCTTCTTCATGGAATGACGATATCCAGGGCAAGTGTAGAGAGTAAGGACAGCAAAGGAGATCGGGAGCGCCGAGGAAGCGTGGCAGACGGGCCAGCCTGTGGTCCTCGTTGGGATTGTTTCGAGCCGATCAAGCAATACGCATCACATCGCATTTGAAGAGATCACAGGTGAAGCAAAGATTGTCATCTGCCTCGAAGTGGAAAGCGAAGCTGTGGACGCCTCGCTCGAGCGCTGAAGCAGTGGAAGGCGGTGGAAAAGGATGGTACGGCAAAGAAAATGTTCCTGAATCGTAACAAATGGCGTATTGTATCGTATCGCACTTACATACCGTCCCGCAGTGTACATAGTACGAGGCTCCAATGGACCCTCGTCTTGGTACTGTAATGGTGCTACGAAAGGTAAAGTACAGAAAGTACAGGAAACGTTCCCCAAATTAAACTTGAACCTTCGACTCCAGCTCCTCGAAAGTACATCTTGCTGGTCTCATCTTCAACCTCGACATTGCTACACAATCCTTTCTTCTCCAGCACATCCTCAAAACGGGACCGGTAGCATAGACGCCTGTCTTCTGCTGTTGGCGTTCTCCTTGATCATAATTCTTCTACCCGTGAAATTGCAATTGTAACACCGCTTGCGCAAGCCATTTAATCTTTCTGCACACATTCCCCGGATTTCGTCTGCTCAGTGCAATTCCAGAGCTCTCCACCTTTTTTCACACCTGCCCCTGACGGCGCTCGAGGCACCCGATTTGCATACTTCGCCTCGGGGAAGCTGCCTGGCGTTCTGAAACAGATTCCAGGACGTCCTTACGACCACGAGCCTCCTCCTTTGACTTACCACTCTGCTGTCAATTCCTTTCGAAGACGCCGACACTTCGAACGCCTTTCGATCCGTCATGGCGACAGTCGCACCGACCGCTCAGGGCTCGAGCTCTTCTGGGGCCAAGACACCTGCGCAGCTACTGCAAGAGAAGCACGAGGCCGTCGAATCTCACAAACCGACAATCGAGGATGTGGAAGATGAAGACGACATCCAACATCCTCCACCATCGCTGGCTGCTTCGCACGTGGGCCCTGTCGCGGCTGACACAACCCCGTCGACAAACGGTACCCTGTCGGAGAAAGCTGCTGGAAAGCAGAGAGCGCAAGAGCCTGTCAAAAAGGCCGGACTAGATACTCAATCTGAAGAGGCATTTCCCACCTTGGGCGGCTCCAAGGCACGGCCACAAGCTCCGGCTTGGGGCGCTAGTGTGCCGACCTGGGGTGCAAAGTGCAATATCCCGTCGCGGCCTGCGGCGAACGGTGTCCCCAACGGCGTCCCGGCTGCGCAGCCGCAGGCGAGCACAATCTCTTCACGCGCATCCACGCCTTCCTCTGGCATCCATACACCAGGTTTGGCCGGTGGACCAGGATTCGGGTCCAGAGGAGGTCCACCAACCATGACGATGCCTGGGAAATTCTCAGACTATATACAACTCGCGCCATCTCAGATGGCCAGGGATAGGACTGTCAAGCCAGTCTTGGACGGGATCAATCGCAAGTCACGAGCTCGCGTGAGTCAGAGAATTGGGCCTGACCAGTCCATCATCTTTGAAGGCATTGGACCCCAGGATGCCGTTCGTCAGGCTCTCAAACAAATCTCCAAAGAGCTGGGCAATCAACAATCGGTCAGAATACCTGTGCCGGTGTCGGTTCGCCCGCACATCATTGGAAAAGGTGGAGCGAACATTCAGAGCATCATGCAGCAGACGGGTGCAAAGATCCAGGTGCCAAAGACGGAAGATGGTATCGCACACGAGGACGAGGACGACTCTGCGACGATCGATGTCGAAGTTACCGGTGATCCAATCGCCGCTGGTGAAGCTCGGAAGAAGATCGAAGACATTGTCTCCTCTAGGACATCGAATGTCAATCTGCGGCTCAAGGATATCCCGCCCGAGTTCTTTCCATTCATCGCTGGACCTCACAACAGGAATCTTGCAGCCTTGGAGAGAGAGAATTTGCGCATCGACGTTCCGCAGTACCACACCTGGAGACACCAGGCGCCTCCACAGATCCCAAAGCCGCAAGAGCGTCCGGCTTTCGTCTCGCAGCCTGACCTCCACATCAGGGTGTCTGGAGATCGCAATGCCGCGCAAGAGGCTCGTGCGCACATCGAGAGACAAGTCGAGGAACTTCGACGACAGTTGGTGCTTGATGAACAGAACATCCAGCGCGCATACCATCAATTCATTATTGGAGACAAAGGCATGTCCTTGCACGATTTCCTGGACGAGACGGGTTGTGCAATCGTGCTGCCACCCGACTCCGACAATACCGAAAATATCACCATCATCGGTCCGATAGACCAGCTCGAAGCCGGTGTGAACAAGGCATTGGAACTGGCCACCATGATGCAGATGCAGACCATCGACCCCAGGCGTTATGCGACAGGTCATACCGTAGGCGAGGATGCCTACGCCCGCGGGTTGACAAGATATATGCTGGAACGAGAACTCGCAGCAGAGCTCGAGCAGCTGCACGGTGCGTCCGTCGTCGTGCCCACTGTGACCAACGGTCCTTTGGAAAACTGGCAGATATTTGCCCGTGAAGGCAAGAATGCGCTGCAAGCGCGCAACGACATCATCAAAGTCCTCCAAGCTTATCCTCCGTCGCGCTTTCAAAATGTATCCGCCGACGCATTCTTCCATCCGCACGTGCGAAGCCAATACGAAGATTCCATGTTGACCGACCTGGGCATCAGGATGGTGCTGCCTCCTGACGATTCGGCAGACGACATTCTCCTCGTCTACGAAGGCGTAGCCGAAGATGGCGTACAATCTCGCATCTCGAGACAACGTCCGTCGAGCCCAGAGGCTGCGGCATTTAAAGAGGCATTGGACAAGGCGCAAAATTTGATCTCCAGCTTCATAATCTCCGACGCCCAAGACCTCTCGAGCAAGAACGTCAATGTCCCTAAAAAGTGAGCACACACTCCTTCCTGTTGGACACTGCTAACCGCGAACTAGGTTCCACGATAAAGTACGCAAGTTCGTCAAACAACAGTCTCAGCCAACCCCGCCTCACGGTTTCCCGGTAAGCGTCAAGTACGGTCATCGCGGCGCGCCCTCTGACAGCGTCAACCTACGCGGGCCGACCGCTCACGTAGATGCTTTGGAAAGTCAACTTCGAGCATTCCTCGACGAAGTTGAAAAAGAAGAACACGAACGTGGGTACACGACGACCTTTGACTTTCCCCAAAAGTTCGCCAATCAATTGATCGGCAAACGTGGAGAGAACATTAATCGCCTCCGTGACGAGTTCGACGTCGACATCCAGGTCGACAAGAGCGGAAAAGTTGAAGTCAAGGGGCCGCAAGCCAAGGCTGAGCGTTGCAAGGCACACATCCTCACGTTTGGCAAGAAGCTTGAAGATGAAGTGTTTTATAACATCAAGGTTGATTCCAAGTATCACCGGGACCTCATCGGCCCCAAGGGCGCCTCGGTACGAAAGCTTGAAGACCGATACGGGGTTCACATCCAATTTCCTACTTCAAAAGCCTTGAATGATGATCAGTCTGTGGCTGACACCGCCAGCGAGCTTGGAGGTGGTCGCAGGGGCCGCAGTCAGCCCCTCGACGAGATCTGGATTCGTGGCCCTCGAAGAGCAGCGGACGATGCGAGGGCTGAGATTCTAGACCTCGTCCAATTCTACAAGGACCAGTCGTTTACGGCCACCGTCTCCGTCGCAAAGAAGCAGCTTCCGTCGCTGATGGGCAAGGGTGGCAGTGCAATGAGTGCGCTTCGGTATGATACTGGGGCTCAGATCGACGTCCCTTACAGCCAAGAAGCTGCAGATGCTTCTGACCGGGTCGATATCAAGATCCGCGGCACCAAAGCCCAGGTGGAAAAGGCAAAGGTCGCTTTGCAAGAACGGTCCAAGACGTTTGACGAGATTATTTCTCGATCCATCGACGTTGATAAAAAGTACCATCAGACGCTCATTGGCGCCGGAGGTGAGTTTGCTCAATTTTTTCCCATTGACGTGATGGCTGATTATTTAAAGGTTCAAATATCCGACGCATCGTGTTAGAGGCCGGCGGTCCGGACAACAGCGCCAGGGTCGTTCGTTTCCCAGACAGGAGCTCTGAATCCAGCACAATCAGGATCGAAGGGCCCAAGGCGCTGGTCGACAAAGTTTACGGCTCGATCAACTCCTTTGTCCAACAAAAGGAGAACCAAGTAACAGATACCGTCGAGGTGCCGGTCGAGAAGCACCGAACGCTCATTGGCCGCGGAGGCGAGGTGCGAAAGAACATCGAATCGCAATTCAACGTTTCGATGGACATCCCCAAACAGGGTTCTGGCCGCACTGCCGTCAAGATATCAGGTACCAGCACAGACGTTGCCCGAGCCAAGGCGCACATCGAGGATCTGGTCAAGGACCAGGCTGGGGAGACGATCAACGTGCCAAAGGCTCTGCATCACCACGTGGCTCAAAACGGCAATTTCTTCCGGCAACTACGCAACAGCTACGAAGTTACAGTCGACCATGCAGGGCAGAAACCACCTCCAAGACCAAAGGCAGCCGCGCGCAAAGGCCCCTCGACAAACGGCACAACTCCGCTGATCACCGACGACCCGAGTGCTGCTGCTGACGCATTCTCCTGGGAACTCGTCGACAACACTCCCGCTTCTAACGGCGAGGTCGAAGGCACCATCCCTTGGGTTCTGTCTGGCTCCGCCCTAGAAAAGGTTGCCACGGCCAAGGCGTTGATTGAAAAGGCGATCGGTGAGGCTAGCAAGCCTTCTGCGACCGGATACTTGACTCTTCCCGACCCCAGATCGTACCGTCTTGTTGTTGGACCAGGAGGGCGGGAAATCAACCGCATCCGGGAGAGGACTGGCTGCAAGATCCAGGTGCCAAAAGCTCAAGGTCGCACCACGAGCGTGGCCGACGAGTCCATCGAGATCGTTGGATCAAAGGAAGGGGTGGAACAGGCAAAGGACATGATTTTGGAGACGGTCAGCAATGGCGGGAACTGACTTGGCGCCGTATCATCACCGAGCGGGCCGACCTCCAGGTCTCGTGTCTAGGTTTGGTGGAATGAAAAGTAATGACATGAACCAGTCGATTGTAAAAACAACAAAAACAGCAGGAAATCTCGTCATAGTCTGACAAAAGCAGGAACAAAAAAATATCAACTCGACACGAAAGCAAGAGGGCGAGAAAAGCGAGCAAGCATTTGTCTGTTATTGTTATTGTTGTTATTGTATGTACGCTATTCTACTCCGATCACCGCGATTCCCTGCCAGCCTACCTGGGCACCTTTATAGGCCGCTACGATAGGCAGTTGGGCATTCTGACATGATATCCTTATACTGTACCTAGTGATCGATCACTCCCCTTTCCTTTGGCTCTGCTGGTCCGCAGTCTTTTGCCAAATATAAAACCGCACCCTATCTCGGACTCATACCGTAGCTTTTCTATGACACTGTGCCATGATCTGTACTGTACTTTATCCCAAATCAAATTGTATTAAAATCCCAGAACAAGTTATCAACGATCGACTCCCTCTCTCTCCACCTTCTTCTACGTTCTTTTCATTCCTTTCACGAAGGCCTGGTGACCCCATCTTGTCCTTGTGTCAATGATATCACGATGACATCAAAGGGGAAATCACAATGCATTGAAACAGGAAGCTTTTCTGTCGTGATGTGTTATGATACCGTCGACCGAATATTTTTGCTTTCTGATATCTACGTAGGTGGGCACCTCCCTTGCCTTTCTTCTTCTTCTTCTTCTTTAGTATGTGTCTTTGTTGGTTGTGTCGACGGCGACGGCCGCGGATGAGGAAGATGAGGAGAGAGATGAAAAAAAAGAGGAAGGCGAGGGCGCAGCTTATAGATATGCCGGCTTTGACTCCAGTGGAGAGGGTCGATGAGGAAGGGGACGGAGAGAAGGTGGCGGAGGTAGGTGAGAGGGAGGTGGATTTTGTGGTGGTGGTGGTGGTGGTGGAGGTCGAGGTCGAGGTTGATGTCGCGGCGGTGGTGCTATAGGTGGACGTGTTCCCGGAGACAACGACGTATTCCTGCGCCCAGGTTGTCGCGGCGATGCCTTCTTGAGATGTCAGGGTGAATTGCACGGATGGATTGATTCGCGTTCCGTTCCGATCCAGTTCGAACCAGACGAAGCTCGGGTAGTGGCCAAAGTTGCCGTGGGAGGAGAGGTTGGTGATCTCATAGGGGCCGTTTGTCGGGACTGGGGCTGTTCGTCAGTGACTTCCTTTGGATCTCGGTGATAAATGCCACTGACTGTTTGTATATGGATCTTGAGAGTTTGTTTCGGTGTTGCTGTTGTTCTTATTGCTCCATAGTATCAAGTCGATCTGTTCCGTGGCTGAGTAGTCGGAAGTGTACGACAAGATGATGCTGTCGAACACATTAAAGTATGGAGGAGTCGTCGTTACCATCTAGATACGCGGGTCAGCAGGGAGGGTGTGCTAGACCGAGCGACCAATAACGAACAACGGTTGGACGGACTTGAAGAAATTCATTGTCATGGTTATCATCTTAAAGCGTTATCTAATTTGATTACCCCGGGTTCATCGCTCGTTATAGTAAACAACCAAAACTCGCCATGAGGGTATCCGCTAATATGCACATATGAACAGTACCAAGAAATTCCATGACGCTCCTTTCGCTCACATCTATGAGAATATACGATAAAATCAATGCCGAACTTGGCCCGCAGACTTCAAAGATCCTTTATATCTTAGGGACTGAAAGGCCCCTCTTGTGGCGTCTCGGGGCTCTTCGATCCTCCAAGCAGCCTCTCGTAGCCCCCGCTCCCACTTCCCCGAGCAGATGTTCCTCCCCACGACGGGACCTGCTTCCGCGGTATCGTAAAGGGAGATGCCGGCGAATTCGGCGACTGCGACTCCGAGGGTTGACGAGGATATGGATGTCTCCTGAACGACGAGTATTCCTCAGATTGGGGATTAGATGGGTTTCTGACCCTGTGGTAACGGCCATTTCCGCCATCACCATAGGCCGTTGGTTGTGGCTGTACAGGAATGTTGTCGAACGGATTGTATTCCTGTTGATTATGGTCTGATGGCGATCGATCACCCTGTCGGGACTCGCGGAAGCGCTGGTGAGATGCTTCTTCGTCGAAGCTAATGGGTGTGCTTCGTTCGATCTCGGGGAGGGTGAAGTTTGTCACAGAGGACATTTCCGTGATGTCGGACGTTCGAGATTTGTTATGGCGGCGCGTGGCGACGGAACTTCGCCAACCGGTTTTGTGCTGTGAATACGCCTTCTCGAGGCCGCTGACAAGACGTTGGCCCCAGGTTGGCGTGTATTGATAGGGGTTTTTGTCCTCGCTGGCGTGTCTGTCGCAGAAACGGCAGGGGCAACGGGGATAACCCTTCATTCGCTCAAAGGTTTCATTCGAGAGGTCTTGTGCGTTTCGTTTGCTTTCGTCCTCGGGACTCCGCCACCACTGTTTAAACATGCGCGCTTCGACTCGGGAGCGGTAGATTGCTCTGCCGATGTTATACCACAAATGCCGAACAGGGCTGGTAATTTCGGCGACAAAATCATGCTTCTTGTCGGACAAGGTGGGCTCGGGTTCGTGTATGACTTCTTGCATCAAAGCCTGCTTGCTGCCTATCGACGGGGGCCTTTCATGCTTGTCATATGCCATCCAGTGCCACACAGCCCAAAGAGCTGCGGATAAGGCATCTTCCCATGCCTCTCGATAGCGAATCAGGCCACCGGCAAGCACGACGAACGCGGTAGCAACCCAGGCACTCCAAGCCCCCACGGCGTCGCTATGTTCGCTCACAGGGAAGAATCCCAAAGCCAGCTCATTTGCGACCGCGGAGGTGATGAAGACTGCTGGGCAAGCAATGGCGAACAACAGCGAGAGGCCGAATGATCCAGCCGCCAGCGTTCTCGCGAGTTGCTTCCTTGATCGCCAGGACAGAGAGCTTTTGTCGGTATCCTCAGCAGAGTCTCCCAATCTCAACTTTTCGAGCCACCGACGCTTCCGCTCCCCCTTGAGGAACAACACGATGTAGTCTTTTGGGGCAAGATAGAGGAAACGAAAGATTAGATTTCGCACCTCGGCTTGGCTGAACTGGCTCTCAAAAACACCGACCACCCCTTGTAAGAAAATAAAGGCTAGCGCGAAGCTGTTGAACCGTATTATAAATTGCTGAATGAACGCGAATGCTCTTCTGACGCGTCAATGGAAATCCTGCGCTGCAGATATGGGACCATGTTGGCGCCTCGCCGAAGTGGTGCTGTGGGAGAAAATGTCGCACAGAAATCGATACACTGACAAGTGTAGTATGTTGCCTCGTCCAGGTAGTTGATTTTTCTGCACTCGGGGTGCTGCTCGCCTGTCGAGGCGGGACACAGTGCAAACGACAACGGGTTCGATACATACCAAAGACCGCTCTTCGTCGGAGGGTCAAACAGAAGCCAGGCTGGGATCAGGGCGGCAAGAATCAGGACGGCCCACATGATGACGACCGGTTGCGCTCTGCTGTTACGGATCGTGATGGACCAGTTGAGAATCGGTGTGACCATTATGGCAGCGGCGGCCAAGACCGGATAGCACCCAAACACGTCGAGATCTCCATACGGCTTGGCCGTTTCGGGGTTGAACAGGTATAATCTCGAACTGTGTCCGTATCCAAAATTGGTCACCAATGCGAGCACGTGAACCGCGGCGGTAGCGGAGTATGACATGGCTGAACCCAAAGCCGCCGTCGCCAGCCAATTATGCCTCCGGAAGATGAGAGAGGTGAGCAAGAGAATGTAGTAGAGAAGCCGAGGCAGCACATCATATTGGCCACTGACTGGATAGACGCACGACACCGGGACCTTCTGCATCTTTCCGGAAAAGATGGCTTGAACAAGCGGAAGAACCGCAAAATAGTTTGGATCATTGGCTTTGAATGCAATGCGCGAAATATTGCCTGGCATGAGATCAATCCAAGGATAATCGCCGATGGCATTGGCCGACGGATATAGGGAGTTATAATAAAAGTACGGTTCGCTAGAGTTGATGTGCGACAATTGTTTCTCCAGCGATCCGTTTGTGAGAGACAGACCGTAATCTTTGAAATAGCTGTTGATGATGCTGGAATTGGCCAGCGCATAGTCCTGGTTCGACATATCGTAACGAGCCCCGCTGACGGCAGCGGAAGAGTTTCGAGACTAGCGACGAGCTTGCCTGGTGATCAAAAGCAACAGCATCTGCACCGTTTTCTGGGATGACTGTATCATGTTGAAGGTCCGGTCGCAGACTCCGCGGTCGTCGAAACGGGCGAAATGGTCTTGATTTGTAGTCGCTGGCGCAGAAGCAGTATGGCTTGACCCCGGTCAACGCCATCCTTATCAGAACTTCATCGATGTGGTTAGTCGGAACCTCTTAGTGCAGCCGCAATTTGGGGGCCGCAAGGTATTGTTCGTGGTCAGCTATCCGCACGGTCGATCAATATCAAAAACGTAGGACAGGCCGGAAATTGGAACTATAAGCGGAACATGTTGCAGGGATCGTGCAGGGATGGCAAAGTCGCTGACAGTCTCGACGGGCCGCCCGTGGAGCACCAAAGTACCTGACGTGATGGTCGGTGCCTCGGATTGATCGACTGACCCCCAAATCTGACTCAGCCGTCTGCACTAACCCTCGTTCGACTTGGTGGTCTGCTCTGTGCGACGGTGTGTATCGAGCCTGTCTACTGATACTGTACGATATGGAGAAGGCCGAGAGGTTGCTGCCCACATTCGAGTCGACTGCCCTTTACGATCTCGCTCCGTTACAGAACACGCCACGTTCGGATACAGACTCGAATCTGATTTTGGTCCACCATTTCCATGGTTCGAAGCAGCAAGGAGGTTGACGCTGCTATATATGATGCTTGATATGTCCAGTGGTGACCAGCTTGGCTTGATCGTTAGAGTGATGGGCGCAACGAGCTTTGCGTCAGTAGCACCGGTCACGTCAACCAGAGGACGAAAGGCTTCGTGCAAGGCCGTAGATTTCACGAGCCCAAAGAAACGCTTTCGACACGGTATTTCTCCCTTTTAAAGCATCCCCGGATACTCTCTCGTCGACCACCCAAGGTATGCCGTTGAACGTCGACACCGGACTGGTTATACCTCCATCGTAGAGTTCTTCGAACCTTACTCTGTGCTTCAAGCCCAAGTACAGCCTGAGGCCGTTGAACGTCTATCTAGCATCTCCAGTGGCTTTGCTATTATAGTAGCATCTGCGATCCGGGGAAACAGGGCTGCCTTCGGCTTGCAGAATCGATTGTTGATGGCAGGGTGATGGAAGAACGGGGATTCACACTTGTCAACAAGAAGCCTGCCTCATGCAAAGATGACAAGCTCCTTTCCGTAGCCGTCGAATATCATCAATCGACGTCAACAAACTTTCGGCCTGTACGTAAACATACCCCAGATTCACACAAAGAACCGTGCATAGCTCCAGCCCAAATATGAATCCCCACCTCCCATCCTCTGAACCATGCATCCGACCCTACGTGCTCGAACAACTACAACACCAACAAATAATCGTCGAGACAATGTTCTCACCAGTCTTCAAACCTCTCCGTGACTCGAGCATGCAATCTAGCCATCATACACATACGCACAATGTTATACATACCAAGCCTTGTGATTTTCTTCCCGGGCTTAGAGTGACGCCGCCCTGAGCTGCACTATTTTCGCGTGAGCCGGGGTGAACGGGCACTCTCAGCTCTCCCTCTGGAAGCCCAGGCAGACGAGTATTCACGTCACTAATCAAATAACAAGGAACCCCACTTAAACAAAAATATGGTATATTCTACTACATAAACCACTTAACTGCTCCTTATATATTTTTAAATATTAATTATAAGTAGGGCTATTATTTATAAATAAATAGTTAATATCTAATTTATATGCGATTTATAGACGAGATACTTAGGCTAGTGTTTTAGTAGTAGTAATTTAAATAGTTCTATATGTTTGTAGTGTGATGGATCTGATTTTCTGATATGGCGGGATGGTCCACTTACTCCGCAGTAATTAATAAAGCTTCCCGCCCGTCCCAACCATATCGCCAAGTAAATTCAACGTCATCAATGTGGGCTGATGTACATCTTTCTGCATGTGACTTTTGTCTGAGTGCTCAACTCTTACCGATGTGACATGCCCACCTTTTGTTTGGGAAATATTTACAGCGAAATGAGTTGTCTTCTCTTCTGACTTACCTCCGCCTCAGACTGAAAGTTTGGCATCAACGACTCTTGTTACCACATCATTATCCATACCATCTAAAGTAACAACGACGGCGACAAAATGGAAGACATCATGGAACTAGGTATGGAGGCTGTCGGCGGAGGAGCCGGAAATTTCGACAAGGTACGGGCTGTCATCTTTCTACTTCCTACCCGTGTTCCTCGAGGTCTTCGCCTTGCTGTGTTTTCTTTTTCCCACGTCGATCTCTACCTATATCCAAGCAGCCATTAAAAAGGCCCAACATGTCCTATCGCTGATCCCTTCCCAAGGTGAGCAACAAAGTTCACGACAAACTCGGTGGTCGCCACAAGAAAAGCGACAGCTCTACCACTGGCGGCGGTCGAAGAGATTCACGAGATCAAACGCAACGCTTTTCGCCAGAGAGAGATGGGTACGGGTTTGAATATGATGGATATGGGAGCGACGGAGTTCAGAGATCACGCAATCAACGCAGACCGGGCATACAGAGACGGGCGAGCTCGGTGGATCGAAGGGGGTTTGAGACGGAAAGGTCATCGAGACGTAAGTCGAGCGGTTTTTTATCTCTTTTTTCATTCCAGACCTTTTTGACGCCGTGTGTGTTTCATCCCCAAAGGTCCACGATATTCTGACGATCGAGAGTTCAATGACAGGAAGAGGAGCAAGAGGAAGTCTGGAGCTGGGAATGGAAGGAAACAGGAAAGTCAGTATGAGGGATTGGCTGGCGATGCGACGACCGTGGTGACGGCGAGCGCGGCCGCGATCGGAACTCTGTATGTCGGGAAAAAGCTGTTGGAGGTGTTGGAAAAGAACCAGGAGAAGAATCGTGATCAGCATCATGGACATCATCATTCGAGCCGAAGGTGATTCATGTTGCAGAAAATTATTGCGGAGGGAAGGAAATAATGCGACTCCGACACCAAAATCAGGGAACCAGAAAAAAAAGAGGCGCTTCTTCATCTACTGAAAGCTCTCGCCCAGCACATCCCCAAACCCCCTCTCCTGCAATCCCAAAATCATCTCCCCGAACAGCCCGTTCGCCCAGCTGAACCACTGTCTCGTCCAATCACTCTGGTTCCAAGAATTCACGCTCTCGTGCACCAACCCCAACCCGTCCGTCGAATTCACCAACCCCTTCAACACGTTCTTGATCTCCGCCGCATCATTGCTCGTCATGATCCTCACGATACTCGCCATTGGCCAGGCATACCCGAAGGAATCATGCGGTCCTCCGATGCTATTGATTACCGGACCGGTCATGAAGTAGGGGTTTGTGGATGGCGAGAGAAGCCGGGCACGCGTGGACTGATACATTTCAGAGGAAACGGGGATGCCGAAGAACGGGAGGGAGAGGAGGGAGGGGATGTTGGCGTCATCCATAAGGTTGTGGGAAGAATATCCGTCGGTTTCGTAGGAGTAGATGCGGGAGGATGAGCTGGGGTCGAGAAGGGTGCCGTAGGTGGCGATGGAGGTCTGGAGGGTGGCGGCGAGGGAACACATGGTAGAGGAGAGGTCGGAGGCGAGGGGAGACGAGAGCTGTGACATGATCGACGAGGTCAGATTGAGGTAGTAGGCGAACATTTGATTGGCCGGGATGAACAATTGATAGATGCAGCTGTCGTCGGACGGGCGGTAGAAGGAGCGTATCAGACCCGTGTCCGATGCCACAGGGTTTCCGCGACCGAGGTTGGCCTGCGTTTCGGTAGAAGATGTGGTCAAGCGAGTAAACGTATAAGACACATTGTTCACGCTCCCGTTGGACGCATACGTCCCCACCATCAACGGCGTGACGGTATTCAAAAGCGTCTGCACCGCTTCCACCCACTGAAACCTCTGAAAGAAGGCCGTATCGTTGGTCCTGCTGTAATAATTCCACGAAATCTCCAAAAACGCTGCCAAACTATCCAACTCGTATTTGCATTCAAACACCGTCGAATTGTCCACCGGCGGCGTGACCTGGTCGTCGCTGCCCGCGGTGTTCACCGCCGGAGCGATGGCAGACTCGACCGGCGGCTGAAACGCGTTACAGTGCGGCGCAGCGTTGATGTACCTGCACTGCAGATTGATGACGCCGCGGTACAGCGAAGCGAGAGAACCGTTGCTCGCCGAGGGGGTCAGCAGCGAAAGGTACGACTTCATCTGATTGGCGGAATCCCGGAGCCACATGGCGTTGATGTCGCCGGTGATGATAAAGGTGAGCTCCTGGTCGGAATCGTTGCCCGCGTACCCGTGCCATTTGATCGCCGTGTCGACCGTGTTGGGGAAACTGTTTTCGAATAGCCGCGTCAGGTCCGGGTCGGCGATCGTGTGGTTCATCTGCGTGATCGTGCTTTCGACGGCGGCGGAGACGAAGGTTCGGCACGGGAGCGGGGGACGCTGGTAGGAGAGGTTGTAGCGCCCGCGGGAGAAAGGGGCGTGGTATTCGGAGGAGTACACCGTGTAGTCGGGACAGGTGCCGTTGAAGGCTTGGGAGTAGGACAAGGGAACGAGGAAGAGGAGGATGGCCAGGGCGTTCTTGGGCGACATGGTCACAGGGGGTGGTGGTGGTTGATGCGAAGAAACAAAAGGTCTACCACCAGCAAGCACTCGAGTCTCACCTGTACACATTTTTTCTAACATGTTTGTCGTTACGGGGTCGCATGGGTATATATATACGCTGAAGCCAGCATGAGATCAAAATACACACTGTTGCATTGCAATGTGTGATCGATCGCTAATTGTAGCGATGATCTTCGGTACCAAAAAAATCTGGGGTAAATGTACATGTACCTGAAGAGGGGAAGAAGTAAGATCATCAATAGCATGTAATTAGTGCTGTATCGCGAAGGTGAGAATTTAACCGGTCTAATGCCCGTAGTTGATTTCTATCAAGTAAATACATACCATAGATCTGTAGATCCGTAAACAAACTTGGACCGCTTCCAACGGGCAAGTCAACACTCGAGTTTTCAGAGGATGGCCATGTTTGAGTCTCGTTCAGTTTCAGGGACAAGATATAATAAAGTCAAAGGGCAACAATTCGCACGGATTGCTCGTTTTCGTTCGTGAAAGGTACAAGACATCCCGGACATTTTTCCAATATATCAATTAAATGGTCCCATGCAATCCTACACCGTGCTCAGAATCCGGTTCCTCTCCAACAAATCTGTCACCCTGTCCCGTCAACCTTCCTCATCATAAGCTGCCCAGTAAGCGGCCAACGGATCAGCCCAGATCTCCCATTTCACAATCTTGATGCCATCCACGCCTTCGAACCCCGCCTCTCTGCGCTTCTTTTGATCTGCCTTGTCCATGACTTCTTGATCGAGTTTTATCTTCTCGATCGCACCTTGCCCCTTCTCATCCCACTGGCCCGGCATCTCCTCGTCGACAGCTGGTTTTCCTCGATCCTCTTCTAAATCTTCCTCCTCGACCATGCTCAAAAGGTAAACAAATTCTTCATCCCATCCCTTTCCTGTCTTGACGTCGGAGAATCGCCCCTTGCCACGGACCGTGACAGCGAATTTCACAGGATCCACCGATTCGACCGTGAACGGTTCTACCGGCTCACCCGAGCCCCTGAATGTCCGTCCACCAGCGAACTTTCCGGCATGCTCACCGGCCTCGCCGCCCGATGTGATCGGAGCGGGGAAGTCGACCTTCAATGTAGACGACAAGAGGTCGAAATACTCGCGGCACGCTTCGTGACCTCTGAATGGAGATTTGGTCAGAAACGGAAGCCGCGACGAATATTTATCATATATCGGCGAAGAAGATTGCGGAAGCGAACAGTGCTCGTCGATCACGGGGGTTTGAGTACTTGTAAAATGTCTCTCCAGGATCTCTTTCGCAGGAGCGCCGTCGATGAACGACTTGCAGAACAAGAGCGCGCGAGCATTGAGTAATGCGTAGTGTTGAGTCGAGGACATGTCCGTCGTAGACGTCGATTGATCGGTAGCTGATGGCATGGCGATTCCAAGAAACAACTTATCGGCTATCCCTCTCGATATGTTGCCACAAAGTACGTAACCACTATCGCGACTCTTTGATCCCTTCCAACACCTAGATCGACCCTCGAAATCCGCAATGTTCGCAGTAACCAGTCTCTCAACCTTCTTTTTCTCCTCAAAAATCGCGAATGTCTTCTTAGTCGTTGTCCCCTCGCCGTATACAACAGCGCCTCCAAAGTACCGTAACTTTCTGTCTTCCTTCAAAGCGGGGTTCACCAACAACCTACAGGACCGTAAGTAATTGGTTGACTGATTCCAGATAGAAAATGATATACCCGAAGGAAGAAGGTGCAAAACAATTCAAAAGATATATTTACTCCAAGTCTTGGGAACAGCTTTATATAGAAACAAGTTTGGATTAAAAAAACAGAAATAAAATACCCTAAGCAGTGACGTACTACTAAGTCACATGACATCTACCACTGCAACAAACTTCGTCATAACGAGAAAGGGATACATACGGTATCTAGGGCACTTATTCTGATTCGATGGATTTCCGGATATATATTTCATGGTACGAGGTAGATAGATGGAAAACCTGGTTACACGGGTATGGTGTCATCATAGAGGAGAGAGATGTTTTGGTGTACTGATGGATTACGTCCTGGGGTGATGGTGAGATCTGTAATCATGTCGGATTGGACTGTTTTTGGCGGGTGAGGCTTGCAGGGAGGGAGCACTGATTGGGGTTGAGGGATGTGTCTTCCGGTCAGAATATTTGGGATTGGAGCAAGTTTGGGATTATATTTTTAATTAGATTGTATTGTTACTGTACCTGTCACTCAAACACTGTCCAAGTTCGACGGTTGCGCGACGCGTGCATCGTCCTCTCGGCGGCTAGATTCCATTCCAATTGCTCAATCAAGCAGTGGAAGACGCAGTAGGCGCCTCGGTCTTCTTCGTATCCGCCAACTCGTGGTGATGAATCACGACGTCCTTTTCCTCCGCCATCATCTTCTCGACGTCAACAGCTCTTGTGTTGGCGTCCACGGTTCCGAACAGGATGTCCATGTCTTCCAACGTGCGACCCTTTGTCTCTCTGATAACGAACCAGACGAACAGGAAATTTCCGAAACAGAAGCAGCCGAACATGATGAATGTTTTCCAACCGATGTGGTTGATGGCGCGGGGGGTGATTTCGGTGATGACAAAGTTAAAGGCCCATTGGGTGGAAGCGGCGAGACCGACACCGTAGGCTCGGAGGCGGGTGGGAAAGATCTCGGAGACGTAGACCCAGGGCGTAGGACCCCAAGAGGCCGAGTAGCCGATGACGTAGAGGTAGATCATGACAACCATGCCAATGGAAGCGGAGGAGACCTTGGTGGATTTGGTGTCGGGGGGATGGGTGTGGAGCACGGCACCAATGATGTACATCATGGCCATCATCCAGAGCGCGCCGGCGAGAAGGGCCTTGCGGCGACCGAGCCTTTCGATACCCAGCCACAAAAAGATACCGGTCGAGATGACCTTGACGGTGCCGTAAATACCGGTAGCGAAGAGCGAGGCATTCTTGCTGGAAACGCCGACGGTCTCGAAGATTTGAGGTGCGTAGTATCCGATGCTGTTGGTGCCGGAGAATTGTTGGCAGAACATGATCATGAAGGCGGACAAGAAGCGGATTCGGATCCCGGGTTGCAAGCATTCTTTCCCTGCAGGTGCGTATTGTCTCAGCAATGTACGAGAAAGGGTAATGCAAAGGGAAAGACTTACATGTAACGCCTTCGGTGAGGTGGAGCTCTTCGTCGACCGCAGCACGAATCTCTGCTAGCTCGTGAAGGACCGCTGGATCCTCCTTTTCGGAATTACGGATGTATGCAAGAGATGTCAAAGCCTCGTCGTGGCGACCCTTTCTCATCAACCAACGAGGGGATTCCTTGAGGAAGAAAAGACCGATGAGCATGAGAGCACCGGGAATGACCTGGATGGCGACTGGAATACGCCATTGCTTCGTGCTCTTGGGGATGTGCAGGGAGACTCCATAGTCCAACCAGTATGCGAATGTTGAACCGATGACGAGGAACTCCTGAAAGAGACCGGCGATACGGCCTCTGACGTTGGCGGGGGCATTCTCCGAGACGAAAACGGGGGTCACAGAGGACATGCCACCGATTCCGAAACCTGCGATGACACGTCCGGCGTAGATGGTGCCGATCGCGTGGTGAGCACCGATCTGCACGGCGGCACCGACCAAGAAGACGACCGCAAAGACCATGAGGGTATATCGACGACCCAATCGTTCGTTCATGATGGAAGAAGTGATGGCACCGAAAAAACACCCTGCCGTCAACAGAGAGACGACATTGGATGAGATGTCGGCGTTTTTGGCGCTGGCGAAATCAGACTTTCCCGTAGGGAGACCAAAATCTTCTTTGAAGCTGTCGAGGGCCAAGACACTGCCCATGACACCGGTATCGAAACCGAAGAGCAAGGAGCCGAGGTAGGCGACCGCGGTGAGGATGTACACCCGGTAATTCTTGAACGCCGAAGAACGTGCCATCTTGACTTTGCGTCGCTGGTCTCTAAGCAAAGACTCGGCAGCAATTAGACAAAGCAGTGTCGAAGATAGGGAAATCTTTTGCTTCTCTGATGATCGGCAGGGACATGGCGGAAGAGGATCTTATAGATCCAACGCCAGGCGATCCCAAGAATCCAAACCACCCCGAGCATCGTCTGTCGGAAGAATTGTCAAGCATCGATAATTCTCCACAAATCAGACAGCAGCTTCTGGGGAAACGAGGGCAGCCACCCGCTGCATCTAGTCCCAAAGAAGATGCAGACCTGGTCCCCTCCTCCATGGTCATCGCAGCGAGAATGTATGATTAATGGGTAGGGGAGCATATAGGATGCTGAGCGCTCGGGGCTATCTGTCCAGCTAACGTTAGGCTGGGCCCCAAATATTTGGGACCCCATGCTTCCTCGTAGCCACCCTCCCACAAAGGAAATAGCTCCATCCTGGAGAAGCGGCTCCAGGAGTTTCTTTTTGTCTCGATGAGAGTGCTGCCCTGTATAGCAGCTGACCCTGTCGCCCTCGGTTGCGATGGCAATCAGGCTGTGATGCGGCGATTGTTTCAAGGACTGGCATCGTGACACCCATTGAAACAAAGAAACGATAATCTGCATGCAGCAATGCGCCGTGGTGGAACTTTGGATACATTAGCCGTTTACTGTCATCGCATGTCCTGCTCGACCAGCCATGGACAAGGTGGACTGGCTGAACCACTCGCCTCCAATGCACACAGGAGATTTGAAGGTGGTTGGTGAGTGACAATGTGCGGCCAAAACCACGCGATTCTGGTTGTGGTGGCATCCATGGCGAACCGTGTAGAGCTGTTGTAATCTCGAGACTTGCATTCTCCTCGGTCCCGGAAATCTCGCTTGTTTTGAACATAGATGAATCATGATTTCAGACTTTGACGGACACGAAAAGTTTCTGTTGCCCTTGGTGGATTTCCGGGGATTCTGGGGGTGGCCGAAAGTGGCTCTGGGGAAGGCAGAGATTGAAGCATAGTGGGTACCTTTAGCATCGCCTTTTAGGTCTTCTCGACGTTCCGCGCCATGGACCGAAAGGAAAAACACTTCATTTGTGGAATTCAACTTGGCATGAAACGCCGTGGGTTGGTCGAGCAAAGACCGTCATCATCAAGGGAGCGTTGGGAGTGTCTAGAATCTCGACATCGGACAGAAACGCTTATTTTACAATACGTTCAATGACCTTGCAGTATCCTTGCTAAGCATATTGCTAAGCATATCGGTAAGCACCTTGCAGCTTGGCTTGTTTATTGCTCGACCTTTGCGATTCTCGTCCGGTATGCACGCTCGTGCAGACCCTCTGGCAGATTCGAATCGCAACTTACCTGTTAAGTATACGCCTCTAGAGTTGTGCGCCCCTTTTGTATTCCGGCTACGCAAGCATTCTGCCACAGCAGTACAGTATCACACTATTCTAATGTCCAACTCTGGAGCTCCTGGTGACCTAGGACCGAAGTGTAGTAGCAAAGCTCATCGCCAAGACAGACTGGCGACCGCCCATGCATGAGAGGTAGGGAGACGCATTGGAATACGTGCTGATTATTACGGTGAATAAATATAGTTATACAAAAGAGTGTTGTCAACCCAAGATGCGTGACAACACCTGTTCGTCTGAACGGTCAAAGGATTATTTCAACGTCGAAGTAAACTTTGACGGCATTTATAAATCTGTGCTGATGCTGATTTCACCCCCAAAACACTGGGATCTTGTCTTCTTCTATCTACTCTATCGTTGCTTCGGGAATTGAAATTTAACTTCATGTATGCTGCCTGTGCAGAGGCGTTGTGCTATATGCTGACTTTTCCGGAATAAAAGGATCTTTTTGATACAAGATCGTAAGTTCGTAAGTCCATGCATGGAAAAACAAGACGATAAACAATAACGTGTGTTTGGATGGCGGATTTCTGAGGCGACAAAACCAATGCTGATGCTGACCAAATAATTACCCAAATCAACGGTTGCTGCTATACAGTATCGATAATCATTAACTGGTTCTTTCCTTCATGTTGGCCACCAGATGCCGAGAGAAAGAGGGAGCAGAGGGTATGCAATTCATAGACATGTCTCGTGAAGTCGAAACATCGCAAACCGCCTGTTTGTCGATTCTTGTCAGAGACGTGGAACAGAGTCCGTCTTCTCGAGGCCGACCTCTTCGTCTGCTGCTTCCGAATTACGACCTTTCAGCTTTCCCCATAAGTTCACCTTCTGTTTCTTGTTGTGGTAGGCTTCCTTTCTCTTGTGCCGAGGGAAATTGATGGGACTTTCGTATCCTTCAAAGATGAACACGTCATATATCAGAGCCCCGGCGATACCACCGCCGATCGAGGCCGCCCACGCTTCTGCCCACCATGCTCTCGCCCACATACCTGGTTGATATCCCACGGCCCATGCGACGAATCTGGTGGCAAGGTCTTTTGCCATGTTGGTTTGAGGACCGGTATTGTAACCGAGAGTGGACGCGAGCACAAAGGCGATGAGGCCGATGATGAAGGCGTGCATACCGGCGCCCGGTGGAGCATTGGAATCGTCGCCGATGGCCAGAACGGCACCGGCTTGAATGGCAGCCGACACAAAGTCGGTGAAGAATGCTTCGGTGGGTTGGACAAAAGTATTTGGCAGCGTGAAGAAAGCGGTGCCACTACCAGACGAGGTGGAGGTCAATTGGGGATCAAAGTTGAGGATGCCGTCGTAATAGATTCCGTAAGCCAAGGCGACGCCAACCAGAGCACCGCAGATCTGAGCCACGATATACAAGGCGGCCTTGCGGCTGGGAAAGCCACGGAAGATGCAGAGGAAGATCGATACAGAGGGGTTGCCTTGTCGGGCGTTAGCGCAGCAAAAAGGGAACAGGAACGTCGAGTCTTACAGTGAGCACCAGACACACCACCGGCAATGTAGATGGAGATCATCGTCGCAAAGCCCCAGACCAGCGCTGACTGAGTGTAATTCCCGTTATCGCCTTGCGACAGTTTGACTTGGAGATTTCCACATGTGCCCAGGAAGACGAGGATCATTGTAGCGAGGAACCTGTAAACACGTTAGTCTGTAACGCCAACGGCGACGGAGGGCGTACTCTGAAAAGAGCTCTCGGAATTTGCGCCTCAACGCAAACCAATAGTTGGGTATCTGTTCCTCCTCGTCTTCCTCATCCGAAGTGTCATCCACTAACGTATCCTGGCTCTCTTTGCGGTGGTGTTCTTCCGCGAGGGGATTGACGAGCCCATCGGCAAAATGCTCGATGAATTCGTCCTGGTCTTCCAAGCCTTGTCTTCGAGGCGTCGTCGCCGGACCGCCTGCAGATTCCCCCTGAGGTTCACCTTGAGTTTCGTCACCGGCTCCGTTGTGGCCAGCGGGTCCTCCACCAACCTGTCATCGGCCGCGTTAGCCAACGTCCGCCGACTAAAGGCGGATCGTCACGACTTACCTGGCCTTTTGGGTGCTTCGACTGCTGTTCTCGAGGGTCGACACTGCCACTGCCATCTTGGTGACGCCTCTGTGACCTCTTTGACTTTTTAGTCTTTTTATTTCGAGACACCCTAGGCAAGGGTTTGGCCAATCCCCACACTGGCTTGCTGCCCTCTTCAGGCTCGTTGGGTGTCTTGTAGTCCGGATCGACATACCCGTGGTATTGATCGGACGGCGGGGGCCCTCGAGGGCCGGCCAAAGAATATTCAGGCCGTTTACCGGTACCGTGGCGTTGAACGTTTGACTGTCCAGCGCTGTAGTCAAAGTTGTGTCCGGCTGCAGGCCCGTTCTGGCCTTGTTCAAGCGCCGTGTTGACCTTGTCTTCGAGTTTTTGCTGCCGTGATAATATTCGGTGAAGAATGTTGGCCGTGGAGGTCTTCTGCCGGTTCATAGGTGGCCGTCCATTGGGAGTTTCCCTCCCTATGAGCGGTTCGTTACCGAACGGGAGTTGCTGTTGGTCAAACTGCCGGAACGGCGGGCTATCATATCGAGCAAACGTCTCATGGGGGTTACTCTGCTCGCTGAGGCGGCCATTGAGGCGACTGCTGGAGCCACTGAACGCCATCTCGACGTCAACGAAGACACTTGATGTATGTGAGAAATTTGCGTCTTTGTTTACACTCCAAAAACAGAAAACCAACAACTCTTTGTACGAAATGGAAGAACAAAGGAGAAGATTTGCTCGGGAAATAAATCAAGGCAGCACCCTTGACCTCACCTTGGGCGTCATCGCGATGGACGTGGTCACCGAACGATATGTCGGTGTGTCATTGGCAGGAGGTAGTGTTCCGTCCTCTAATGCGACGATGATATCCTCTCCGGTGTTAGTATACCATAACTAAGGGAAAATCTACGATCTGGAGATAATGTGAAAGCAGCGCATTATACACCATCAGCGATCTGAGAAGCTAGAGTGCATCCAGTGGTCGAGAGTGGAGGTTTTGATATGGACCAAAGTGGAAATAACGCCTACCAATATTACCTCTATCGGGGCAAGCATTCATTTAAGCGACGGTTGACGTGAGCGAAAACGAGGAGGATCGCCAGCGCGATTCGTTGTGGGCCCTGGTGCTAGATTTAAAGGAGGATGGCGACTTGACCGGGTAGGGAGCGTTGACATGTCAAAACCCGAGAGTGAATGGGGGATGCCTCTTCTATCCTGGGAAATTTGATGTCATTTGGCCAGGGATGGCGAGCGGCTCCAACAAACTTGAGGTGCCTGTCATTTCGGAACGAAGCATCATCTTTCGGCATCGATTGGCGGGATCGTCCTGGGACACGACACCATCGGCAAGCTTAATGCCACGTAGGGAGTGGGACCTAAGATAGGGATTCTTTTCGCTATAGTTCCTATCACGACCTGTCGTTAGGCGATTGAATCGTTATCCGGCCAGCAGAAACATGGGACGAGCTGCCGTTACGCGTCTCTCTGCTGGTTTCTAGCACATCTGCGTCATTTCGGCCAGGGTGACTACTTCGGCTTCTGGGGTACGTTGAAGGGTTTGAAACACGTTTGATGCGATGCCAGCGACGGATCTCCGTTGAACATGAAAAGCAGTGGATAGGAGAGCGGTATGGCAATCATGATGTGGCCTGAGGTAAATGAATGGAGCCGTTCCCACCCCCAAAACTTGGAAATTTGCCAAGTCTGAGGCACGGACCACGTGATATCACAGTGTTGCAATCCCTCTCCCACCAGATGGGAATGTCAACATGGGATTCCGCTGTGGTCGCTCCGAGAGACGTCTCTTGTTGATCTCTCATTACCAGAGGAACATTCAACTCGCCCTTCTTTTTGACTTCCTCTTTTCTAGATCAGACGCATTGACCGTGGGCGACGCCAGCGTCAGCCAGAAACAACGCGGCAGAGACACCGAAGGGTCTTCCATTCTAAGATTGCATTCTAGAGATATGTCTTGTGCGGTCGCCAAATCCTCGCTATGCAATAACGAAGAAGAATTGAGACCCTGTTCCCATGATGCCCAAGGTAAGCGTGAGAGAGGAATCGACAAATTAACAGGCAGATCTAGGGGTCGCTTGCGTTGGTTGTACATGGTAGAGTCGATGGGAGAGCACAGCTGCGAGACCATGCATCTCGTCTACCCCTATCATTCCAACCCTGATATTAAGTAATCCTTCGTGAGTTCGTCTTGTATTTCTTCAGTCAGCCGATACAAGTATCATGAGGCTCATGGTTCCAGCGCGCACTGGCTACGCGGGGTCTACGTGGTTATGAAATCGGGCAAAGTTGCCACTCACCCCTGTCGCACATCATGCAATGCAATAGTACCGGACATGCACGTTCTTGATTCTTGACAGAGGTGGGTAGAGAAGGCTATCCATGGGCAACCGACTCGGTGGACGCTTTCAGCGCTTGGTCAAGGGGCACGATTGTGTAGGAATCCAGGTATGAAGTGCTTGGATTGAGGTAATTATGCTATCTGGGGGGAAGAGCCCATCTATATACCTATGACTGTGGAGCAGGAAGCAGGGTTTGTACTATCTATCCTATCCTATCCTTGGGTTTCAACAGATTGTAGTGTCTCGTAAGTCCGTAACAAGCAACAAAGAGATCTTGGACGTTTGCGAAACACGTATACAGTGGACTAGACTCCATTTGAATGCAACTGCTGGCTTCAACCCAGGTCGATTCACGCTGAGCTTCTTCCATTCATTGGAGCCGCGGTCGATGCCGTACGGCTTAGTGGCGGTTTCCCCTCATGTAAAGATGAACCCAGGGCGCCTGGATTCCCATGGCTGGACGAAGGAATAACTCGCGTCGAGGACATCTCATGCACCATGTCGATGTCAGCATCGAGTAGCGTCGTGAACCTGGCAGAGGCTAAGATTTGGTGCGCCGGTGTCGCTCAGGGGTCAGCATGGATCAAGCGGCCATTGGCATGTTAGAGTTCGATCTCACAGCCGACGGATGGCATTGCATCGCATTCCTGCAGAGCTTGAAGCGTGTTGTCATGCCGATATGAAGAAGAACGGTAAGACAGAGATATCCCATGTATCCAGGGTTCCATTGATCCGAAAAGGCTTTCCTACCGTCCGAGGAACCCAATAGTCTGCAAAATGAAAAGCTTTCTGAACCAACTTCTCTCCCAGCATGACGGATTAGTGACCTACTCTGTAGGCTCCCTCCGGGCTTTTAATGTAGCAGACATAGTAGCGCTTGTTTGCTGTACACGAACAACGTTACCCTACCATGCCTCCGCGACCGGTGTCTTACACTTACAACGTGATATTCTGAGACGTCAGCATCAGCACTGCCCCCGAACAAGATGAGAGCAAAGGCGGGAACCAAAAAAAAAACCAAAAACATACAACAGACGGGATTCGCTGGTGGTCACCCACCCAACTACTAACCGCCCGACCTGCGGCTTAAGTACGGCTGAGCGGACGGGAAGCCCTGTTCTCCGCAGTCTATGGTCGTATGTGATAGAACATGCAGTGAAATACTATATAAAGGTATTTTAAAACGCCGATGTCGGAGTCAGAAGATGACAGTGAAGAAGAAAGGGAGATGAGCTCTGTGTGAGGGTGCACACATGCTCCCGATGAGGCAGGTGGATCGATGATGAGATTGTCAGATAATGCTGCATCCCGTTCTGGTAGACAGCCAGACCGGGTCCATTTGGTCTGGACTTGTCCTGAGAGGCTTCTTGGTGGAAAGAAGATTGAACGGACACGCAATTACATCAATACAGAGTAATCATACTATGAACGTTATCCAGAATGTTTTACGCGGGGTACAGTAGTTTCACGAACAATGTCCACAACTTTCGGTTGGCTTCGGACGGGCAAGAAGCAGCATTAATCACGCTGTACTGAAGACACTGGTAATTGGTTGATCAATTGTCCATATTAGTTGTCTATGTCTGTAGAAACCAAGTACATCCGCCCCTTTAGGATTCAATCAATACCTAGGTAGTCGTCAGCAAGATATCTTTTGCCGGCCCCGACCCAATTTTGAATCTCCACAGTACGCTGATTTCAGGCGACCCAGATCAAGCTTTTTACATAGCATGGGCACCCCACAAAAGATGTTCACTACACAGTACAGCAGGTACATGTACCTATCCACCCACTCCAGGCTTCTTGCCGTCCAACTCACGGGGTCGGAATAGCCAATTACAGAGACAATGGGCGTGGTAGGAAGCTTGACCGACTGCTTTCTTTCTGGGGTAGCCCTGTACTACGCTCAAAGCACTACTCAGAGTATAGCAGCTCATCATTTCATGCGGAGGATAACCCAATGACGTCCAAGGCTTTTCACTCATTTCTAATGCTGCCATAATCGCAGCCGTTCTCGGTCGTCAACATCATCCCTCCCCTGCGTGAAGCTTGTTCCCCTGTTCCCAAACCGCTACCTGGATTTGACTCGAGAGCACATATCCTGGTGGATGGTATCCGCTGCATACTTTTGAGTATTGGGCCGACTAAACTCCCGATTGACTGGTGGCATGCATCCAACGCAAGAGGGATCCGTGACTTTGAAATGTAACAACAATGTTATCGACCCAGAATACTCTGTATCACGACCCCTCCCAGGGCGATCGGCATACACGTACACTGGCATCCACCCACACTCGCCATTCCATCGATGACTTCTTGACTTCACACATATATGAACGATGCTCCCTCCCCCACCCCCCAAGCTACCTACCTTTCCACTCTCTCTGATCTTCTTAATCTGTTCCATCCTACGACTGCGATGGTCACCATCTAACTGATACAAATCCATTCGGTCTTGACACCCCTGCAACCTCCACCATGTCGTCTGCGATAGAGAGATCGGTCAGCAATGAAAAGGACCAAAGGGCATACCTTCACGACGAGAATGCCCACCCCACGCCTGTCGCCCAGATCGACCCAGAGCTCGAAAAGCGCATTGTGCGCAAGATGGACAAGCGCATTGTTCCTCTCGTATCCGGGATGTGTAGGTTGCTCAACCATTGAAGTATCCACGACCATTTACTGACCCTTCTACCAGACTTGCTGAGCTTCCTAGATCGTTCAAACATCGGAAATGCAAAGACTGCGGGGATGGAAGAGGGTCTACATCTTTCAGGTGATAGATATGACTGGCTGCTGACAATATTCTACATCGCCTACATCCTGGGCCAATGTCAAGGGTTCATGTGGAAGCTGATGCGCCCTAGGACTTGGGGCGCTTTCGTCGTGCTCTGGTGGGGTATTATTGCCACCTGTCAAGCCGCCGTCCAAAGCTACAAGGGCGAATTGGCATTGCGCTTTTTCCTGGGATGGAGTGAAGCGGGATTCGGCCCTTCGATTCCATATCTCCTGTCGTTCTTTTATTTGAGACACGAAATCGGCAGTCGCATCGGCGTCTTCTTGTCATGCGCCCCCCTTGCGACGACGTTTGCCGGTGCGCTGGCGTATGGAATCACGTCGGGTCACTCCAAGCTGGCAAACTGGCGGCTGCTCTTTCTGGTCGAAGGGCTCCCAACCATACTGATGGCTCCCGTCGTATTCTTCCTCCTGGCAGACTCGCCGGTCCATCTGAGCGGCCTGACAGAGGAAGAAAAGAATGTCGCCAAGAGCCGAGGGGTCCGACAGGTCGGTGATGTTGAACGGGTCGGCGGGATCGATTTCAAAGACGTTGGACGAGCCCTGCTCGACTTGAAAGCTTGGTTTACCGCTTTGATGTACTTCTCGTGCAACGTCTCATTCTCCTCTCTGCCCGTCTTCCTGCCGACAATTCTCGAGGAAATGGGATACACGTCGATCAATGCGCAGGGCCTCACCGCGCCTCCTTACTTTCTCGCGTTCCTCGTCACCATCTCTTCAACGATACTGGCCGACAAGATCCAGCAGCGCGGACTGGTCATCTTCGTGCTCTCACTTGTCGGTGGTATCGGCTATATCGTCTGTGCCACCGTTGAGCAGCAAGGTGTCCGATACTTTTCGGTTTTTCTTGCTGCTGCCGGCGTCTTCCCGGCCATTGCCAACATTCTGCCTTGGGTGCTCAACAATCAAGGCTCCGACACTCGACGTGGAATGGGTATCATCATTTTGAACCTTATCGGTCAATGTGGCCCAATCCTTGGCACTCGAATTTACCCTGAAAGCCAAGGACCGAGATACGTTCAGGGTCTGAGCATCTGTGCTGCATTCATGTTCTTCAACGCCGTCTTGGCCCTGTCGTTGAGGACGCTCTTGGCCTGGAAGAACAAGAAGCTCGATCAAAAGTACGGCACGTCCACAAGGCCCCGTGTGGATCAGGAAAGCACGGGTGACAAAAAGGTTGCTCTGATCGCTCAGGAGAACTACGGTGAACATTTCAGATTTATCCTATAGTGTCAGAACATGGTGGTCAGTTAAAGTGGCAAGGTTGTCAGGGATTTCCATTTACCTCGATCGATCGGTCAGAGTTTTGTTACATGGATCTACTTCCGATACCTTGGCTCGAGCAAATCATCATGCAGTGGCGGAAGCTATAGACAAATCTATGTTTTGAAAGTCCTTCCTTTTCTCTTCCACAAGACAAGACAAATGTTGCGGACCTAGGGTCTTATCCTACTATCTTTACTCTCTCCATTCCAGCCAATACCATTCCAGTAGTAAGGATATATCGATCCAGAGCAGCCAGTTCTTTTTCCTCGTTCGAGGTGTTTCTATCGACGGTTCTTTTATCTCTATCTCAAGAAATTTCTTTTCAACCACTTCTATACCAATCCCTCATGTCCATCCCGTGCTTTGAAATCCACCATGCACGTACCGTAGCCTACCTCAACATTTCCGCCATAAAAGGCCGCCACTCCTTTCCTAACATATTCAATGCCCTTCAAATCCGCGCTCTCGATGAACCCATGCGGCGCACCGGGCAAGACCTTGACCCTGACGTCACCTCCGGCAGCGCCCCACCTGACGCCCATGAACAGCGAATCATCCAACAACGGATCCTCTGTGCCGATGGTGAACAGGGGGGGGGGGGGGGGGGGGGGAAGACGTAGGCCCTTGAGATCGGCCCAGAGCGGCAAAACGGCGGACGATCTGCGGTCGGAAGAAGGCGTGTGGTCAGGGAGATAGGCGTTGGCGTAGTGGGCCATGACTTCTTCGTTGAGGATGAGGGGCGGGCGACGAGACGTTAGACGCTGCAGGGGATGGAACGTCCGGGGTCTCGGGACGGGAGGGACAACGGTTGGGCTTGCGGGCTCGGTGGGTTTTTGGAAGGGCGAGGCTTTGCATTTGAATTGGAGGAGTCGGGCTTCCTGAATAGAGGGGATCTGGGAGGGTAGGAGGGTTTTAGTCAGAATATACTTTCGGCATATGATGTGAGATTGCAGATCACCTTCTTTCTTTCGGTGCAGTATGTCGCGCAGCACCACGGCTCAGTGCGCCGACTTATCTGTCGTCTTGGGATACAATACATGCTTAGTGATTGAAATTCGCTATGAGGTTCTTGGTTTCTACGATTACGCTTCGTTGAGTTTCACTAATCACTTCTCCCGTGCTTTTGACAAATTTGCCCCTCCTTGCGGTTGCCAAGAGGATACGAGCGATTGGGCCAATTCTCAATGCCCACTTCTTCTATCGAAAGCTCTGGTATTTCGTACATGTACAAGAGGAGAAAGGCTATTCTCTTCATCCTTCAAACGACAGTCGGCCATTTTCACAGTTTCGCCTTTGTGTTTCCTCCCTCCGGGCTAACTTCCAGCAAGAGTTTTCCTGATCAAATTCACTCGGTCAGCAAAATATTCACATGCACAGAATTGTAAAGTGATTCAGGCAGATAGGCAGAGGTAGGCAATCAACAAACGCACCAGTATTGACTCCCTTGTACAGATCCACAAGCGCATACTCGGCCTTCTTTAGTCCTCCTTTGATGATAGTATCTTTTCGACGGATCTTGCCTTCGACTAACCATTGCGCCAGCTCTGTCAGGGCGGCTGGATATTGCGATTTGTAATCGAAGACGATAAAGCCTTCCATTCTGGTCAGGTGACGGTTGGTCAGTATTTGGGTCTGGGGGTTTGCAAGGCGGTATTCAAACAGGTCTTACCGGATTCGCATAGACACTATGCTCAGATAGTTCTGCGGGGTGGAAAAGTCAGTCGAACGGCTCGAAGGGACGATCTTGTATAGGAAGTCGTGCACTCGGGCCTTCGGGCTTGGCGGAATTGTATTGGCTTATTCCTAGGACGATGTCAGAGAACAGCTTCATGGAGACGTCGCTATCCGCTTACCGCCACACATGACGAACCGAGCGTGAGGCTTCGCTCGAGACAGGGCGAGGTTGAGGACCTCACCTCCAACTAGATCACGCGTTAGCCAGCCTTTTCCGTTAGCCGGCGTTTTGTCTCACCATTATCATAAAAGAGGTCGATGAGGTCCTGTGTCCCGATCAGCAACCATCGCCCAACTTTGACCAAGCCTCGTTACCGCATGGAGCGTTACGTACCTTTGTCGCCGTCCTGAACTTTGCAGCAAAGTCCTTGTCCTTGTAATCCAGAGCATCGTCGAACCCCAACTCCTCCTTCAGCCATCTTACCTTTTCCTGTCCCCCGGCGATACCGAGAACCTTTGCTCCCTTCAGTTTCGCGATCTGACCTGCCACAGACCCCGTTGCTCCCGCAGCACCAGAGACAACAACAAAGTCTCCGGCTTTGACTTTACCGACATCAAGCATGCCAAAATATGCCGTGAGGCCGGTCATGCCGAGCACGCCTAATGCATCCGTGGCTCGTGCATTCTTAGGCAAGTCGATCTTTTCGAGATGTTTCTCATCCACCACGGCCAATTCGGTCCATCCGACCATGGAATTCGCATAGCTTCCTACCGGATACGACTTTGATTTTGAAGCTTCGATGACACCGACACAGACCCCTCGCATAGTCTCTCCGATCTTGACCGGAGGCACATAAGATCTAACGTCTTACAACGGGGGATAGTCAGCCCACAGTCACAAGGTCGCCAGGGACCGAAATCGTTGCCTCGAAGTGCGAATAGCTCTAATCATGGCAAACCGATCATACCGGGGCAGTTGATATCTCTCGATCTCCCAAATCGGACCCGACATTAAACTTACTGCTCAGCCATCCTCTCATGGCAGGGTCGAGGCTCAGATACAAGCTCTTGAAGATGACCTGTCCCTCTTTGAGATCTGATGCTTTCGGCGTAGGGTTCGTCTGGATCTTGAATGTTTTCCCCGGTATGATATCTGGATTCGGCCGGTCCGCTAGATGGACTGAGAGGAATGTAGAAGCCATTGTGGATGGGTGAACAAGGGGGATATCAATGGATGGAGATTTGGTCTGTCCTGCGGTCACGTGCGAAAGTCTCGTCTGACGGATGTAGCCCTATGTAGGGTCGCCGGGGTCGTCGATCCGATCAGACTGCGGTTTGTGCAACACTTGTAAATATGAGAGAGCACCTCAAAAGGAAATGGAGCAGTGAAATTCACAAAGAAAGGGAATGATTGCCGTCCAGAATTGCACTTCGAGCAAGCTGTCGAGTGTTTCGGGTAATCAAACGCCAATGCCTCGGCAAAAATTGATGGCTTGGCACAGACTTTGACAACTCTCTCAGAGCCGCTACACGAGCAAGGACTGTTGTCGCCATACTTCTTCATAGGTTTTATTACATACTAGTGCCGTCTACAGGGTTTCCAGCTGGAAGAACCATCGATGTAATGTGTTTCGACGAACGTAGCCCTCACAAGCCAAGTAAAAGCTTGTCATGGATGCTTACATTATAGCCGACCTATCGGGACTTTTTCGAAACCCCACAAATGCATCATCGACGACCGATCATCATCGTGCTTTGTCGTCAGATTCTTCCTTTCCATATCTAGCATCCAGTCCGCAGGTATCTGTCGTAACATGCTGAAATCTCCTTCCTGAAAACTCTGAATCGTCCGGCTCTCAGCGAGACCAACGGTGATGAGGGATACTGTTGTATCAGTCAGGCAAGCAAGTCTCAATAAACTACTACCTGTTGGTTGACTATGTAGGTAGCCTTTACCCGCATGTATCTCGGCTGTGATAAGGTCACAGGTTGAGCAGCTGTACTGTGGTGCCAGAGTACTATTCGGTGGTGGTCCACAAATGATTGCGGTCGTCTCAGAGACAGATTTCAATGCCGGAAGAACAATCGTGGACTCCGAACAGTATGAAGCAACGTTCATCGGATTTATTCATATTGATCTATTTTGCTTCACAGTCTTCTTTTGGCATTGTTTGACAAGTAGTATGGAAACAATGCGCCATGGGGTTAAAATATCACCCAGAATCAGAATAGTACTATTGGAGAACGGTGCATGTTGGTTTCCGGCGGACATACGTGTCGATATCTCTCCGGTTGGACGGTACTTTTGACGCGTGTAAGGGGCATGGGTTATTCTTCGAACTGGCACTGACTGAGCAGCTTGATTGAACACAAGAACTTACATGTACTACTGTATGTACATACTAGTACTGTACCAGTCTTTCCAAACTGTCATCATGCCTTCCGACACATGCCCATTCCTTCCTCCCCGGGGGAGCCCGACCAGGAATTCGCTTTTGGCAGAGAGGTCAGTACTATGTAGTACTGCATTTCACTTTTTTCGCACTGCATCCGCACAAACAAGAACCTTCAAGTTATCTCGGCTCAGCCATGTCACACCTCAACCAGACCTCATCCACTACCTCCTATCCTACATGTACCTACTATGTAGTATGTCGTTGAATTGCCCCTAGATTTGGAGGGTTCGAAGTTGGAAGGTGCGAATGGAGGAACTGTACTATCAGTGCTACTAGTACCTAGTACTAATAGGCACCTTCCTCCCATCCACTCAACTTCGAGTCTCTGCTCGTATTCCATACTGTAGTACTAGTAGTAGAAACCTGATAACATTGATTCACACTGTAAATTCTCTTGACAATTTTACTGGTGTAATTCGATGTCCGAAGTAGGACACGGTCTGTACTATGTACTACATACCAACTTGAACTTATGGTACTACCTAGTAAGCAGTATACTGCAGGAGAGGAATGTAGTAGTACTACATACATACATACTAGTGCATAGTACCATACTACTTAAGTATTACTTAGGTTCGAAGTGATGGCACACTGCAGTAGTAGTACTGTAGTACCTACATAGTACCTACTAATATATAATAAATTACTACTAGTAGGTATGTAGTACCTATATAGGTAGTACTACTATCAACATCCGGTAATACTTGAATTAAAACAGTATACTAGTATAGGTACCTAGTACCTAGTAAGTTGATATTAAAACTCAGTCGACAGTTATCATGTGTTTTGATCGGATTGCTTCGCGATTTAAAACCCCCCTGGGGTGCCTATGTAGTACTAGTTCTACATGGTATGTTCCCATTTAACCCTACTGCTTCAAGTTTCTTTAAAAAAAATTCACGGAATAATGTTTTCGAGGTTCTGCGGTACTAGTACTGCTACTAAGTAGTACATACATACTACCTAGTAGGTACTAATGTATTACACCTGTGGTAACAGAAAGTTGCAGTGAGAACTTGAAGCCATTGCACTTGCTGTGGGAATTTAAATTCAAGGTTTTTCTTTGCCCACCTAAAACGAATCCTTAATAATCTGTACTCTTTATAACATCCCTCCACTCCTCTAGCAATTCCAGCGTGCTCTCACACTTGGCCTTGACACTGTCATAGCAATCCGTGCCCAACGGGAGTCTGAACGGTACGTTTCTCCCCTGTGCACAGCCTTCGTTACGTACGAGGTCCAGGATGATCTCAACAGCCTTCTGTGTATCACCGGGTTGAGTTTGATCCTCTTTCGCCAGACCGGCCCTTCGTTCTTTCGACACTTCCACGTAATCCGGGATTTGAGATTGTACGGCCTTCAGATTGTCTGTGGATAGGAGCTTTGTTCGGAATCTCCCGGGTTCGATCAAGAGGGATTGGATTCCGAAGGGAGAGATCTCTTGGTCTAGACCTTCGACGAGACCTATGCGTTTTCAGAAGCTTGAGTTAGCGAGAGGGAGTCTTTCTTTTGGATTGAAATCATGCGGCCATGAGACATAGTATATATAAGGGTTGAGTCGTTACCTTCAAGTGCGAATTTCGAGCCCGAATATGCACTGACAAAGGGATGTCCCTGCCATCCTGACAACGAGCCGATGAAGACAATCGTCCCAGACCGTCTCTGTCGAAAATGCGGTAGAATCGCTCGAGTGACCTTGATGGCCCCGAAGACGTTGGTGGCAAATTGCGCCGAGAACTGTTCACATCTAGGTGGTTTGGACCTGTAAGCACTGGCTCGTATGTGCGCGAGGTGTGAAAAATCACTGGAATTTCAACAAACTCACTCGAGGTCTTCCCATGCTCCAAATGCAATGTAGGCAGCATTGTTCACGAGTACATCGATCTTTCCATACACAGCAATGGCCTTTGTGATGGTGTCATTCAAGGCCTGCTGTTCGTCGGTAACATCGAGCTGAAGGATGGCTGCACCGGCCTGTTCAAGGTGCTTGAGCTTCTCCAGGCTACGCCCGGTTGCAAGCACACGGTCTCCGCGGGCGAGGATCTGTTGCACGAACAATTCTCCGAATCCCGATGAACTGCCGGTGATGAGCCAGACAAGTTGAGACATTCTTTCCTTTGCTCTTGCTCTGTTTCACGATGAAGGACTTCAAAAGATAGAAATAGTGGTATATGAATTAGTAACTTCAAAGGTTGGGGGGTGAGAAAACCCCATCCAGAGAGAACTCCATGCTGTTCTTATATATTCTCATCCTTCGCCAAGAGTCTTTGACTCGCAGATAGGAGACTATGGTTCATTCGTAATGCCCTTTGCAAAGGATCATTCCTGGATGTTTGCACGAGCGGAGACAGCGGCCGCTGTACTCTGTGTCTGCTAAGTCAACTAACTCAAGTGCTGTGATTCTGGATTTGTTCTGGTTCTGGTGCGGGAGGCAAATCAGGTCCATACCATGGTGGTTGTGATTGTGGTGGTGGCGGTGGAATCACATTCTCCTTCAGAGCCACCGTGTCCAAATTAATATTAGTGACTGATCACCGTCCGATAAACCCTGTCGTGAAGGGAGGCACTACACTGGGCACTAGTCGTCGGGTCATATCACGTGAGCGGACAAAAAGGACAAATTCCCCGCTCGAGCATTATCTCGGGTCATGCACAACGTGACGCTCCTTTCGCTTAGCTGTAGAAATCCAAGCCGACATCTAGACATGGCTAACAAACAACGCTGGTGATTGTGATTTAGTAGAGATATGCCGTCACCATCCTGAAACAGATACGCTTAGTCATTGTTTTCTGATAATATGCGCCGAGTTTGCGGAGCGGAGTGGAAATCCCGCTATGGAGTAGGTGTCTACCACAGGAGATTCGCAACATCTGTATCGAACTAGTATCACGGCTCCAATGTTCCCTCTTTCTTTGCGGTGCCGACAGCCTAATATCCACATCATTGTCTGTGTCGGGAGCAGCGGCCGCTGCCGTGACTCACAAATTTGGAACCTCGGAAAGAACTTTTGGCTGGCTTGTAGGACTTTCCAAGGATCATTAACCCATAGCGGCCAAGGAGCCATCATCTTCGAGATTCTTAAGATATTCCCCTTTGTGACCGTTAGCGATTGGTGTTCTACGCAAGCAAGGGGTTTGCAAAAATATCCCTACCGGCAACTCGCCACCGACTCTTAATTGCACCCAACAGCTCCACAACTGACCTTAGACAAGTCACTTGCTCAATGGTCTTGTCTTCCCGTACGAACCAAGCAAACTCCGTCGCTGCCTGATATAAACAATGACACAGGAGAAAGCTTTTGGATAGCAACAGGTTATTCATCGTCGTCGATGCGGCGAGAATTTGCCGGGAGAGCTGATAGATATCCAACGTGACTTCCTTGAGACCGTTTATAGAAATCTGTTGCATTTCAGTCTCCTCTGGTATACGAGGTCCAACATCCGAATAGTGCTCGTTGCATGCGTACATGGTATAGAGAACAAATCGAGCGGCATAACAGAGTGCAAACGCTGCTGTGGCGTTGCCATTATCCACGAACGGATAACCCCTCCAAGTAAGATGCAGGCTCAGTGAGACGAGCGTCCGGTGCAATTGTCGCGCTTCTGAGAGGTGAAAATCGGTATCTGGTACGCCTTTCAGGTAGCTATCCCGATGGCCGAGTACGCGGCCTAACATGTGACATGCCTGACAAGCGATCGCGAAAGATCCAATCTCAGCGTTAGTAGGCATAGAAGATACGAGCAGTGGCACGTTCGAACCGATTTCGCCCTGGTCCCAGGTGGTCTCGGTGCAAGGTAAAAGAGCGCTTTGCAGGGGCTCAGGTGACGCCAGAGGCAATCCAGATATGCCAAGATGGATGTATCTGCCATCACCGCTCATGTCAGCGCTGGCTCGCCAAGTCAAAGATCGTGTATTGACGAGCTAGGATTGGCCGGTCAATGTTGATCCATGCCTTCGCAAACATACCGTTCAAGGAGAACAACAGCCCACCAACTCCTTCGTTCTTCTTCGCATTCGGTCCATGTTTCTGCCCCTTTGAAAAGTCGAGGTGCATGTTTCCTGTCGTGAAGTCCCAACATCATTCCGAGCCTCGCAGCATGACCGATGCTCAAATATCCTGCTGGATATATTCCATGTCCGCTCTCATAGATCGCAATGAGAATGACGGATTGGAGGAGCTGCAGAGAGATGGCGCAAGAGCTTTCCAGCGCAGAGCAAAACTTCTTGGCCGTGCAATACAATAGTGACGTTGCGGCGCTTGCCCGTTCAGGCGGAGTCTCGGAAGCCAACTTCATGGACAGGAGCAAAAGGGCTAATCCTGCATCCATGGTCTCGCTAAAGTGATCTATCATCTTGTAGATCCGTTTCTTGCTTAGCATCGGAAGCCAAGTCTGGATGCTCAACATATACGTGTCACAGAGAGATTGCACCGCAGCTCTGGATTGTAACAGATTCAAGACATCATCGAGGGGAACAGCCGTTTCGAGACTCAGCTGCCCCGCATTCATCGGGTGATAAGACTCAAAATCCAGAAAGTACGTGGCCGGGAACAATGCACGAGAGCTATCTGACCTTTCTAGGGATGACGTAGAGGCCGATACCGAGCTGTTTCCGCGTGTCGTATCCTCCATAGGATAATCGTGATTCCGTAAAAGTTCATTGTCCAGCCGTTGTTCCAATCTCTCGAGCCGCTCAGACAGGGCAGAGAGGTCTTCGGGCCGGACGTGGCGGGCTTTTGACAAGTTGGATGGATAGTCACAGTTCTTGTTCAACTGTATGCACTGGAGTCGACGGAATTAGGGCTGGACGATTATACTCAATGCAATCGCGGATTTGGGAGAACCTTGACTTACTAGGGAACATCTAGGGAGTTCTTTGGTGCACTTTCGTTTCAAAGTCCTATGAATGATTAGTATCCACGAGGGTCCTGACGGCAGAAGACAGTACCTGCAAGGCTCGCAGGCATGAGCGGCTCTCGGTGTCGACATCGCTACGTCCGGGAAGTTTCGCATCGAATGACAGCAGACGGTGAAACCAGTGCATGTATGTGGTGGAGAATGATACTGGTGTCGAGGTTGCATCCAGAAGTTCAACGTGATGAGATCGGCGCTTACCGTTCACAGACATAGGGCAGGTTCTGTACAGGTATTAATTACGGTACGGTACGAGCGGGTGAGAGCGGCCGCTCTACTCGGAACCATGGATCCTGGTGTGACCCGATTTTTCAAACATACCAGATACCGCTCATAGCCATTGCCTGTCTTCTTCATTTGTTGGTTGGTTGCATCTCTATGTTACATAAATATTGAACTTCCATGAATATGTTCTGATGTGGACCCAGAGGGATGGGTGACGCAAAAGTATTTGCTACAATGGGAAATCTGTTCGATGTCCGGATATTATGGTCTTTCAATCTGGATATCGTCATCATTGAAGAAGTGTCTTCACAGAAGAGTCGATTGAGTAGATGCGGCATCTCACAAGGATGTAGCAACTCTGATGACCAAAAAGTTGTCAAGAGGCTAGATCAAAAGGGATGTATGTCTGACGGGCACAAGCTGTGGAATCTGGAAATTAAAGAATGCTAGATCTAGACCCATCGAGATTATATACCACATGTGGGAAGGAACAGGTCATCTACGAGACTCGAAGTGATCGTAGCCAACCAAGATATCAGTATGAACACGCTGGTTGACGCTTGACAGTTTTGTGATATTGTTCCTCATCCTGCGCTTTGTAGTTCCTTCCTTTTCTTCCCCTCAGCCTCCCTCCTCCACGCGCCACCATATATCCACTGCGCAGCTGCTCCTGATAAGGCGAGTATTTGCACGGTGACACAGATGGTGAAGGCCAGCCCGACTCCGATGCCGTTCACCATGGGCATCACGACGCTCGTGCCGCCTGCAGCGAACAAGCATCTCGCAAGGTTCAGGCTGGCGCTAGCTGCGGCGCTTTCGTCGGGGAAAACGTCGACAAGGTACGTCATGATCGCAGACTGAGTGGACACGGCGGTCCAGCCTGTGAAAAATGTCGAGACTATAGGGACGGCGATATGGACGCGATGAGGGTATTGAATAGTCCAACCAAAGACGGTGATGGACATGCATTGCAGGAGCGAGAAGCAAGGGACAAGGCGGAGGCGCGCTTTTTCGAGAGGGAAGTGATCATCAGGTTTGCCTGTTGTGCGGGAGATGTCGTGGCCGGTTTCGAGACCGGTTTGCGTTGACTGGGTCGCGTATTTGGCCTTTGCGCGGCGGTAGCTGATATCCAAGATCTTCCCTGTTACAAGCGTGCCGATCATGGAGCCTGCACCGTTGGCGATGAACGTCAGGCCGACCTCGGTTTCGCTGAGGCCGTAGCGGTCTTTGAAGAGGGTGGACATGGCGGTGATACTCATCTGCCAAACAGCATAATAGACGGCGAGGAAAACAATGATGGGGGCCGCCTGCTTACTAACTAGGATACGGAAAGGCCTTGTCACGTCGATATGTTTTGTCGCTGAAAGCTGTTTCGGCGCAGATTTTGGATCCCTCTTGATCGTGGTGGTCTTCTGATAGAGAAACAGCGGATACTTGCCCACGGGGTCCGACGGCAACAGGCTTCCGTTGGCGACGATCGATCGTAGCGTCTCTGGCAGGAAAAGGAGCAACAGCAGCAGAAAGACACCGCTGTATATGGCCAAGAACCAGAAGATGGCTCTCCATCCCATGGACCCAGCCAGAGCGCCTCCGATCACCGGGCCGACGGCAACGGGTACAAGCAATCCGGCTTGGAAGATTCCCATGAACCCTCCACGGTCGGTGCGCGTGGTGATGTCCACGATTACACCCGACCCGATTGCAATCGTGCTTGCGCTGCCCGTGCTTTGCAGACATCGTAGGACTATCAAGGTGACATAATTCTTCGTTTCCGCTAGGCCGATGCATGCGCCAAAAAATACAAGAAAGGTGCAGCAGTATGCGATTCGGCGTCCCTTGACATCCGAGATTGGGCCCCAGAGGCTCGGCGCTATCCCCTGGAATATGAGGTACGAGGTAACTGTGAGGTTGACTAGTTCGACGGATACGGACAGGTCGTCGGCGATCGTTGGAAGAGCCGGAAAGTAGATATTGGACGCAAAACCGGAGACTGCACGGCATCAGCATCAGTTCGGTAAACATGTGTCTTTGGGGACATTACATGTTGCGGCTGTCGAAACGACGAGGACGATCAGTGCTTTCTGTCTCTTGTTAAATATGCTGTATGGTTCGCTTGAAGGATGCAGCGGTGGCCGGCTCTCGGTTTCGGCATTCACTGTAGAACCCTCGTTTCGATCTTCCGAGGTCATGATTGTTTTCGTATGTAGCTTTGGTTTCTGAAGCTCTTGATCTATACTGAAAGCAGGATCTGAGTACCAAGTATATATTTTATTTTGACCCCATGTAGCCACCCGGAGTTCAGAGCCGAGGTTTGGTACGTGTGGTATGCACACCGTTGAGCGTTCGGAGTTGACGACGGAGTTGAGGCCTTGAAGTCCGTATTACAGTCAATCACCCCAATCCTTTGATACCTCGCAGAATCCGGGAGGTTAGCTTCTTGGGAATCTACATGGGCGAGGAGTCCTAGATCGTGTATTGGATGTGTCGCCACTTGACAGTAGATCGATTTAGTTTTATATTCGTGAAACTTCCGCCTTGGTCTCCCTGCTCCTTACCTCACTTCACCCGTTGGCCTTTGTCGCAATGGCGGCCGCCCAATATTCAGCCGATGGCCCTTTGAGCTTTGGTTAACTCTATGCGGTCCTCAACTTGGACTGGATCTCCATTCTCATCGATGGTATCAAGGACGCACCTGTCGACCAAGAGTTCGTCACAAATTGCTCTCGGTGGAACGACGCGCTCCATCAGAAAAACCATCGACCGCTTACCATCTTCACAAGTCTCTTCTCAAATCATTCGCAACCTGAGCTAGCTGAAGACGCACCATTTACCAGGCTACTGCAGACATACGGAACCTTTCAGAGAGGCGATCCTGGGGTGCAGGTTGACCCCCATTTCCCGGTCGACGAGAATGATATCATACTTCAAAAGACAAGATGGTATGCCGGCTCAGGCAACAGCTTGGAGCAGGTTCTGAAGGCAAAGGACATCGATACGTCATCATCGTATGTAGTATTCCCGCCGGTGGTGATTGGACTGACGATCGTCGTTGCGGTCGGGACTCAGTCTTTCAGGGCGGTGATGAGCACCGTTTACCGGTTATTCGACCTGGAGTACAACATCTACGCCATTTCGGACAATGTGGTGGAGTTGCCGCCGGATCGCTCGAGGTGCCGCTGGATGCGATTCTGCCAAAGATGAATGCGAACGCAATTTCCATTGACCAGGCTTTGCGAGCACTGGAGCGTTCGTAAAACAGTTTCGCGCTTTACATTTTGTTATCACCACCAGCCTTTACCAGAGCATCTTCATTTCGAGCCCCGTGCATACGTAGATTTCCCCATTAGCGCAAGGAGATAGGGTCAAGTAGTCAGCCACCATGTGTACAACTTGTCACTGCGTAGAGCATGATTCCAAACTCATCGACGCCCTCCAGCCACCGATCCACCCTATCGCGTCTTTCGACGAGGTCGGATTCACCCAAGCCCGCCGGAACAGGCCAAAGTTCATCGATGCGGAGACCGCCGGTTTGTTCTGTCAAGTAAACGTTGTATACTTTTTCCCACTCGTGTCGAGCTCCTGCTTCCCACATGGCTTTGTTCGCAGGTGCAGGCAGCCCTTGCAGCTCGGTACCAAGGAACGTTGGTAGACCGTCCTGGGCCGAAAGCACGCTGTCAAACAGATACATGGTATATAGTGTCCGACGCTTTGCCTCGGCTACGATCCATGCTTCCCATCTCGGGCGGGAACCCTGCTGTTCCGTGATACATAAAAGCCCACACCGGGAGCTTGCACACGCGAGGCTTTGAAGGTTGATCATTGCTTGACGGAGGAAGGGGGTTGAACCTTGGCTGAGCTGAAAGAATAAAACCATTGCATAGATCAAGTGCGCTTGGAACGCTGCAAGCAAGGACATGTCGTCATACGTTCCCAGTAGCTCGCAGAGCTTGTCCATCTCTCGCTGCAGCACATCAAAGGCGACACCCTCACTTCCTGGCAGAGGCTTGTCGCAGATTCGAACCAGGCTCAAACAAACAGATAGTGCTGGGCTTGCCGCAAGCGCGAGCATTTGCGAGGAGTGCACAAATGGCGGTATTCCGCGACCCCTGACAGCGACGGCTGCATATGACTTGAGAATCCGATAGATAAACGCGGATATGTTGGTAGGATATTCTTTGAGCCTCTGACCGGGAATTGGAATGTAAGCGTTCAGCCAGCGATTGTTGATTTCGTCGACATTGATGGGACAGACCAGCTCGAGGTTTGAAAAGTCGAGAACCGCCAAGCCGTCGGACCCGTGAGCCGGAGCATTGACATTCGAACCACCAGACGAGTAGGCACTCGTGACAGGCGTCGAGAAATGGTTCACCGGGATGCTATTGAATGTGGTCTGTGCTGATTCGATGGTGGGACAGTGGCTGTCTCGACTGGTGATCTCACGCTCAGGAATTGGGCGCACACCGTCCGACGCGGACGGGTCGTCGGGTGCTGGGAACGTGCTGTCCAACTCTGCACCACTTGAACTTCTCACTGAATTTCTCGAAGACGAGGGTCGAATATAAGTACAGCGGAGACCTCGCTGAGCGCACCTAGCACAGCTTTCTGCGGTCCGATCACATTTGGTTTTGGCATTCGAACATTGCTGGCAAGCCTTTTGCCGGGAAATCGCATATCTCGCAGTCCTCATCGCGAAGTCGCCTTGTCCATGCTAGCTTTCCGGTGCGAGGGAGGCTTTGGACACCTATCAAGCCGAGATGTAAATGACAATCGGGTAGCTAGCGTTGTGAGGTATCCGAACGATTTGGAGCCTAGGTAGACGTGATGATTGTGTTCTCGCGAGGTAAGTACTTGGCTAGCGATATTGCACCTTCTCCAATAGGATGTTCAATATTGAGTTTCTATGCCACTATATCAAAATTGGCGGTACCTGAACCTATTTCGGTAACCGCCTAAATCATATTTAATGCGGGAGCTCAAATTGATACAAGGTGCCGGTATAGTTGACATCATGATGAGAAAGTCGACAGACAGATATGAGGGTAGGTGCGTGGCCTAAACTTTGCACGCCAAGAAGTCTGATCGTTGAATCTTCTGGCATGGCGAATCTAATCCGATGGATGGAGGAGTATTTGTAGGACAGAGTACCCATCTTGTAACGCCTGCTATGCGAATAATACATTTCTGTTGATACAGATGGTCGGCTGCCGCATCACATACCCATTCCGTGCTCGCCCTGTCAGTACCTACTTATCTTGCACGGACCAGGCAACAATGACCACCAAGACCTTGTTGCTCCTCCTTGCCGTGCAATACGCCTGTGCGCAGGCCCCCGCGGGTTTCGAGCCAAATACCAACACCACCTTGGGTGTCAAGTTCAACTCGACAATCATCACTCCTGGACTTTGCTCCCTCCAACGCGTACGTCGGGAAAATCTGTTCTACAGCCGAGTGCTTTGTCGTGCTAATGATGACTTCAATCAACACAAGGGGTCAATTCCCTCTCGTACCTGAATATGCGCCGGCTTTGAAAGCTTCTCAGCCAATACCAGGAGATGTCGCCTGTCTGCTGATGATCGACATCGATGCGCCGATGCCAACGAATGTCTCTTTTCCCCCACTGCCCATTGGCTCTAGCCCGGCTTTGTTGCGTCTTCATCGGATTATCCAGCATCGTTGAATGCCACTGGTACACCACCAGTCGCAGAGCATATCCACGTAGGTCCTTGCCCATCTCGCCTGGACCAATGAGCATTGACGCAGGACAACAGCCGTCTCCTCCTACGAGTACGCCGCATCGCTATATCCTCTTGCTATTCGCACAATCCGAGGATTTCACGGTGCCGTCAGGACTCCCGGATTTCAATGCATCAGACACGAATCGCCTCCGGTTAAACTATACAGACTTCATCACCGAATACGGCCTGGGTTCTTTGCTTGAAGCAAATTATCTCCGCGTTGGAAATTACTCGACCGTAAGTCCAGGTGAAGCATCCTCGGCCGGAGTTCCTTGGGCGATACAGGCCAGGCAGCTAATGTTCTAAATCGTCAATGGCCTTTGAGTATGAACGGATCCTCGACTAGCAGCATCAGTGCAGGCCCCACAGCGCAGCCTAATACAGGGTGGGTATCTTCCATTACGATTTCTTCCACTTCACTCGGGGTTATTGCGGCGTTCTTGCTCTGTATCCTTGTTAGCCAATGATGGACGGGCCATGTGGACACATTATGTAGACCAGAGAAACACTGCATCTCATCTGCATGGATGGTGTTGTTGAACTTGCTTGTACCGCCGATAGACTTCGACTGTTAGGAAATATGAGCAAACATGACTCTCCTCCCAAATCCCCGTGGGGTAAATTTCCCGTACACTCCGGTCCCCGGCCTCCTGAACCCCAGAAAATGGTTTCACGAGGGCCCCCCACATCAAAAGTGTCCGTGACGCATCGAGCCGCATTTCACTCATCCAACCCGGTTGTTCCTCTGTACATCGATACCCCGCAACTACAGATTGCTCCGTGGATTTATGTGGCTCTGCTCAATGCTACTGGTGGGCGGGATTCTATGACCCAATGTACGATGTCAGCTAATGTGCGCACGTCGCCGCTGGTTCTTATTCGTCCATCCCGTTGAGCTTCAAAATTGTCTTTGACCGCCTTGTTCATTTTCTGAGTATTCATTCTTTGCACCTTTCCGCTCAAAGAAAAATCACAGATCCTATCTAAAATCGATACCTGTCCAGCACCCCCTCATACCTCTTCTCCCTGTAAGCGACGGAGTCCCGTCGCGACCCAGGGTTCTCGTTCCGGAAAAGCTTTCACCTGATGGCTTGGCTCTGCTCCGAACCACGCTTGACGTGGACGAACGTCGGGGGTTGTCCGCGGCTGAATTACGAGGATTGATCCCCGACTACGAAGCTCTGCTCGTTCGTTCAGAGACGAAGGTTACATCCGAGCTCCTTGCGGCTGGCAAACGTCTCAAGGTCGTTGCGAGAGCTGGCGTCGGGGTCGACAATGTTGATGTCCCTGCGGCCACAAAGCATGGTGTCATCGTCGTCAACTCTCCCGTCGGCAACATTGGAGCCGCTGCTGAACATACGATCGCTCTCCTCATGGCTTTGGCACGGAATGTGCCAGACGCATGTTTGTCGCTGAAAGCAGGGAAATGGGAACGAAGCCGTCTGGTGGGTATCGAAGTCCAAAAGAAGACATTGGGCATCATCGGACTCGGCAAAGTCGGTCTGACAGTCGCCCGGCTTGCAAAAGGGCTGGGGATGACCGTCATTGCATACGATCCGTATGCTTCTCCTTCCCTCGCAGAGTCCCAGTCGATTGTCCTCTACGATACTTTGCCACTGCTGCTTCCTTTGTGCGACTTTGTCACCATCCACACACCGCTTCTGGCATCAACTCGAGGCATGCTATCTGCGACCGAGTTGACCCTCATGAAACCAGGATCCCGGGTGCTCAACGTGGCCAGAGGCGGCACTGTGGATGAAGCCGCTCTTCTTGAAGCCCTCGAGTCTGGACATATTGCAGGAGCAGCTTTGGATGTGTTCACATCAGAGCCACCACCGTTCGAATCCACTGTTGTGGACAGGTTGATTGCTCACCCTCGAGTCGTTGCTACCCCGCACCTTGGGGCATCGACAGTCGAAGCCCAGGAGAACGTATCGATCGATGTATGTGAGCAAGTCTTGCAGATATTGGCGGGCGCATTGCCAAGGTCAGCGGTCAATGCTCCGATCATTTTGCCCGAAGAATACAGAAAATTGCAGCCGTTCGTGGAACTGGTGGAGAAGATGGGTAGCCTCTACACGCAGCACTACTCTCAATCTCAACTCACCGGACCTCGACGGCGAACGGTTCGAAATACCTTCACTCTGACATACGAGGGCGTGCTTACCTCTTTGTCGACAACAAAGCCACTATTTGCCGCATTGGTCAAAGGACTTTTAGCTCCGATTTCCAACAACGACGGCGATGGGTCAATCAATGTCAACATAGTCAATGCAGAACTGATTGCCCGGGAGCGAGGGATCGTGATCAGCGAGCAATCCGCCCGTGATGTCACGTCGGATTACTCATCTTTGGTTACATTGACCGCCCATCCTTCACCGGCGACTCCAAGCGCTGAAAGGCGCACCAACCCGTTTGTAGAGACAAAGACAACAACGTCAGCCGGCATCGATGAAGATGCCCACATCATCACAGGCCACATCTCGTCCAATGTTCCATTTATTTCGAGACTATCGCACTTCTCCACATCCTTCGTTCCGAGCGGGCATCTGTTGATATGTCGCAATTACGACTCCCCGGGGCGCATCGGTCTTGTCGGAAGCCTGTTGGGAACAGAGGGGGTTAATATCAATTTCATGTCTGTGGCTGCCAGAGAGCAGACCGCAGCCCCGGATGCCGACAGCCGGTGGGCCATAGATCCCGCTGCAGAGAATGGAGGTCCGGGTCCGGAGATCGAAGCGACGATTCCAAGCGCGAATGGGAATGGCCTGGTCAATGAGAGCGAGGCGTTGATGATCCTAGGGGTGGATAGGGCCGTGCATGCGGAACTCCAAAAGCAACTCATGGCTTCTGGAGGTGTCCTCAGCGTCAGTGCTGTAGAACTCTAACGTATCGGAAGACTCTATACAGGCCAACACCTACTCTGCCCGGTCTGTCGGTTCGAGTAACCCGTTACCCTATGACGTCATGTGAGTGCCAAAATGTTCAGCATGTCAACAAAACGCAAAAAGCCAATGTTGGCGTTGTGGTTTGGGCGAAATGGGCTGAGGTAACCAGGTTCGATGTATCATTCAAGCTAAATCTGCTTTTCACAGCGTTTGTGGACCGAAAGGCACACGGTGAGATCCCTGATCTGTTGGTGCAATCCCCGCAAAGAACGGTGCAGTAAACCACTTTGAATAGCAGATCTTAACTCCATCTCGTTCGGCCACTCAACCCCGCGAAGTTACATTTTATACAATGACATACCAGACAGTAACATCGTGCTAGCATTGCTGTAGTAGTAGGTTACATCGTCAGGTCTCCACTGGCTCTGTCTGATGGTCTGTCATATAAGAGCCGCCGTGGCTATGGGACGCCAATGGACCTCATGTGTCGATGTGAGGGCTTTACAAGCATTGCTCAAGAACAGCCATGCGTCGAATGTTGATGTACGCTTTTTTCAGCCACCTCTCGGCAATTACCTTAGGTCGAGAGGCGCTGGACCTTAGTGGTGATGGCTGGACCTTGACCTCGCTTGATCCGTTGAACGTGAGCGTACCCGCGCATTTGCCTTCGCAAGCCCACCTAGATCTGTATGCCGCCCAAGTGATAGGCGACCCTTATCATGGCTTGAACGACTTCAATCTTCGTTGGATCACGACCGCAAATTGGACATAGAGTAGCGATCCTATCGGTGGGCTGTGAGTGTCATTTGCACTTCTCGCTCATCATCAATTGACAATGCGGCAGAGCCAATCACCTTGCCACCTATCTCGTCTTTCAGGGCCTGGACACATTTTCCAGCATTGAGTTTTGTGGCGTATTCGTGGGGTCGACCGAGAACCAATTTCGCCAGTATTATTTCGATGTCAGCAAGATCCTGGCCAACTGCAGCGAAGAACCGGTGCTGAGTATCAATTTTGGAACCGCTCGTAACATCGCCAACGCAATCGCGGCTCAACCAGGCCAAGAAAGTGAGCACGTGTAGCATGAAATTCGCGGCACAAGGATCTAAGCTGATGACATAATAGCGTGGCCATCGGGGGTCAATCAGCTCTACGAGTTCCCCAATCGTAATTTCATTCGCAAAGAACAGAGTGATTTTGGGTGGGATTGGGGTCCAGCGTTCGCACCGGCGGGGCCTTGGCTACCGGCCTATGTCGTCCAGCTTGGGTCTTCGGAGATATATTGTCGTAATGTGTTGATTGACATATATCGCCAGGGACAGTTGAACGATCTGCCTCCTGATCAGAACGCACCGTGGGTGTTGAATGCGAGTTTGGATTTCCTCGGTAGTCTGTCAAATGGACCGAAGCTGTCGTATTCGCTTCTAGACCTGTCGACGAATACGACCGTCGAGTACGGCTACCTTCAGAACGTCACGGCGGCAGAAGGTGTCGTCCAAGGAGCTGTCACTATCTCGACCAATGCCACCAAGTTGTGGTGGCCAACCGGCCTCGGCGAGCAGAACCTGTATAATCTTACCATTGACGTGCTGCCCTCATCCGGCCCGAGCATAGCCAGTATAACGCGCCGGGTCGGCTTTCGCACAATCGTGCTCAACGAGTGAGTGATCACGGCTGAACAAATCGCTCAAGGGATAGCGCCAGGCAACAACTGGCATTTCGAGGTCAACGGACGGGAGTTTTTTGCCAAGGGCTCAAACTTCATCCCGCCTGATGCATTCTGGCCCCGGGTAACAGAGGAAAAGATAGAACGCCTGTTCAAAGATGTGGTCAATGGTAACCAGAATATGTTGCGGGTTTGGGCATCCGGTGCATATTTGCCCGACTATATTTACGACATCGCGGACGAGTTGGGCATCTTGTTGTAGAGCGAGTTCGAGTTTGGTGATTCCCTTTACCCCGTCGATGCCGACTTTTTGGACAACGTGAGGGAAGAAGTAGATTATCAGACGAGGCGTGTCAATCATCATCGTAAGTCGTCTCGAATTCCAGCTTTGATACACTTTGTTGACGCAGAGCAGCCTCCCTGGCGTTTTGGGCCGGGGGCAACGAGCTCGAGAACCTCGAACTCGAACTGTTCTACGAGGCGGCTCCTGACCAATACGAAAAGTACAAGGGTCAGTACGAGGAGCTGTTCCTTGATACCATCGTTCCCGCGTTGTTTGGAAACTCAAAGAGCATCAGCTACGCCCCGAGCAGTACCAGCAACGGCTACATCTCTTTGAATTTCACGTCTCCCCCGTACTTTATCGAGAGATACGAAAACGTTACTGCGGGGTCAATCTATGGGGAAACTGATTACTACAACTACACCACGACAGGCTCCTTTGATGCTGATTATTACCCTGTCGGACGTTTCTCAAACGAATTCGGCTTCCACTCCATGCCATCCTTGCAGACCTGGGAACAGGTTGCCGCGCCCAAAGACTTGCACTTCAACTCGTCTGTTGTCGTACTCGGCCACAACAGGCACCCTCCCCCCGGCGGTCTTAGCGTTACAAACGACACCCTCTCATTGGAAGGAATGGGGTAGATGACGGTTGTAGCTGAACAGTGGTACCCCGTCCCAAACAAGTCTGACCCTCTCGCAAACTTCTCGGCTTGGTGTCACACGACGCAGATGTTCCAAGCCGATTACTACTCTTCTCAAATTCAATTTGTATGTGATCATCGTCGGTGTCCGGTGATCGGGGGATATGCTAACGTGGGTCACAGTATCGAAGAGGCAGTGGATTGAAACAGCGCACCCTTGGGAGTCTTTACTGGCAACTGGAAGACATCTGGCAAGCACCGACCTGGGCTGGAATTGAGTACGACGGGCGCTGGAAAGCTCTTCACTATATCGCCAAGGACATATATAGCAATGTCATAATCTCGCCTTTTTACAACTACACCACGCAGCTGCTAGACGTATACGTCACGTCCGATCTCTGGGACGCCGTCACCGGAACCGCTTCGGCAACATGGTACGGCTGGAACGGGACAGTTCTTGACTTGCCGGCGTTCACGGATTCGCCCGTGACGGTAGGAGCCCTCAATACAAGCCAGATCTTTAGTCGCAACCTTACGACACTGCTGGGAAGTCAATACGATCCGACCAATGTTTTGTTGCAACTGTCTGTCAATGCCACCGGATCAAAACCCAACAGCGACGCGCAGCAAGCCTTTACCCATACCAATTGGTTCCACGCTTCGCCACTTTCTACGGCCCGATTGGTTGATCCAGGTCTGATCCTATCGCATGACCCGTCTTCTCGGACCTTTACGGTTGAGGCGACGAGTGGGATCAGCGCGTGGACCTGGCTTGACTACCCTGCCGGTGCGCTTGTCGCCTTCGATGCAAATGGATTCTGGTTGGCGAAGGGTGAAAAGAAGATCCTCAGTTACGAGGTCAGGATTGATACGACCGGGGGAAAGTGGGTAGATGGGGTAACCGTGGAAAGCCTTTGGAACAACACACTTTCTTGAAACCTGTGTTTAGCTGCCATCCTGGAAGTTTTTGAAGACTCTGTTTTTATAACCTGGACAAAATGCAAAACTCTTCAAGCACCATACTCAACAGGAGAATTTTTACTAGCATCGAGACAATACATAGACCAAGTTCTTGTAGTAACACCTCCAATCCTTAGCATGACATTTGCCTTGTCGGAGGTCTACAACAAATGTTGGATCGTGACTTCGATCGCTGATTAACGTGATCTACACCTCCCACCGACAGGGCCGGGTCGTTTCCTAATTCGGAAGGTCCTTAGGACTCCAGAACACGATTTGTACTCTACCAGAAGCTTTCTTCTCCCACGCACAAGTTGATCGATGTGAACCAATGGACAAGAACTGGCTTCGGCTTTATTGATCCAGTCAAATGAACGACCCTTTGAGTCTCGGGACTCCCCCTCCCCAATGCTCAAACTCTACAACCACACCATGGCCGACCCCTATCGAATCCGACTATGTCATCGACGACTTCACCTTCACCACCGGCGAGACATTGGCCTCTCTCAAACTCCATTACCGAACCCTAGGAAGCCCAAACCGAGATCCAAAAACCAATCTCACGACCAATGCTGTCCTCGTCATGCACGGCACGGGTGGTTCCAGCGACCAATTTCTGAACCCCAATTTCGCCGGCGAACTGTTTTGCTCGTCCCAGCTCTTGGACGCATCTCCCTCTTCCGGTCAATATTTCCTCATCATCCGCGACGTGCTCGGCCACGGCAGATCGAGCAAACCGAGCGATGGACTGCACACCAAATTCCCCCGCTATCGGTACGCCGACATGGTGAAACTGGACCACCTGCTACTCACGCAACATCTCGGGGTCAACCATTTGAGGCTCGTGATGGGGACCTCGATGGGCGGCATGCACTCGTGGCTCTGGGGTGAAATGTACCCCGATTTCATGGACGCGATAATGCCATTGGCCAGTCTCCCCGTGCAGATCTCCGGACGAAACAGGATGTTCCGCAAAATGATCATCGATGCAATCACCAACGATCCCGAATGGAAACGAGGAGAGTATATGAGCGTCACCGGGCGACAACCCGTCGCTGGTCTGACAACAGCTCTCTACGTGCTCACCTTTATGACCTCCATCCCGCTTCAATGGCAACTCGAAGCCCCGACACGAGACTCGGCCGACGCTTTTCTCGAAAACAGAATCGCATCCGCTCTAGCGACCACAGATGCAAACGATCTTCTCTACGCCGTCGATTCGTCGTATGATTATGACCCAGCGCCGGGGTTAGGCGACATCAAAGCTCCGTTGGTGGCGGTCAATAGCGCAGACGATCAGGTGAATCCGCCCGAGTTGAGGATGTTGGAAAACGGGATCAAGAAAGTGAAGAAGGGGAGGGCGGTGGTGCTGCCGATCTCGCGAGAAACGAAGGGTCATGGGTCGCATACTTGGGCCGCGTTGTGGAAGGGTGAGCTGGAGGCGTTGTTGAGGGAGTCGGAAGCCGGTCAACGAGAGGGATGGCTTTGGAGAGGACCGAATGGGATATGGGGCAACAGGGTCAAAGGTTAGCTGTCAAGCTGATGTCAACGTACTCTCTATTAGCGTAGCAGTAATATGCCTATCTACCGACCGCTAGAAATTGATAACGGTCTCAATCCCCAGGATCCAATTCTAAGCAATAGACATCTTCATCCCCCCGTTAGCACAAACCACGCTCCCCGTCGTCCAACCGCTCTCCTTCGAACACAACATACCCACCACCCCCGCAATCTCCTCGGTAAAAGCCGGTCTCCTGCCCCCCATATCCTCGAGCACCATCCGATCAAACTCTGCCAGATCTCCATTCTTGACCCGATCCTTCAACTTTGCATCCCCACCCTTATACTCCATCAACGGCGCCGCGTCCACGTACTTTTGATTTACATCCCAAAACTCCTTGCCGGCTTGACTATACATATCACCGTACACGGGACCGGGATTGATCGCGTTGACCGTGGCTCGCTCCGCGAGTTCGCGTGCCCACACCCTCGTCATGGCCTCCAAGGCCGCTTTGGTTCCGGCGTAGATCGACTGGCCCTCGCAGCCGAGGGACGACGAGACGCTGGAGACGTTGACGATGCGGCCGCTACGATCCGCGGGGAGGTAGGGTGCACATGCCTGGGTGAGGAGCAGCGGAGCGAGGACGTTGACGTTATATTGCTTGTGGAATTGCGTGGACTCGATGGGTCCGAGGGACGTGTCATTGAGATATTTGTTTCCGGCGATTCCGGCGTTGTTGATCAAGATGTCGATCTGGAATGATGCACTGGGAGACGAAGACGAAATCGTTTTGAATCGCTCTTGGGCTGCGGAGAGGATCTGCGGCACCGCCTGCGAAGGTTCGGAGAGGTCGGCTTGGACTGATGAACAATGGATTTTATGCTCGTGGCTGAGCTTCGAGCACAGGGTCTGCGTGCGTTGTTTGGAACCCTCGGACGTGAAGACCAGGAGCAGATTGCATCCTTTGGAGGCGAGGTTCTCGGAGATCGCTTCGCCGATGCCTGGTACAAATCCAAATCAGAATTGCAATTCAAGGGGCCAATGGATATGTGTGTCAATGTCTTACCCCTGGAACCGCCGGTCACGATGCCAAATTTGCCCTGGTGCGGGCGGTACGATGTCTCTGCCATGTGTCCAACCTGAGCAAAAGGCCAGGTGGATCTATCCCCAGGTCGTCTGTTCTATGGCATTTATTCTACAACAGCCTTCACAGACGAGAATTATCTCATTGGTTTCTTCCAGGAAATGGTCGTGTCTAATATTTGCTCGATTTGGTTGGCACTGTATCACAGTATAGTACGGTACGTTTGCCCCTCCCCCTCAAATGCGGGATAAGTGCCTGTGTTCGGCGCAAACTCCGGATCCACGTAGATTTACGGCGGAGCATGTTGAAAGTGGACATTGTGTAATGTTGTATAGCTGCTACGCTTGGATAACAGTAGTAACATAGAATCGAATTTCCCGGTCCAAGTGGAAGTTGAAATCAAATGTACAAAAAAGGGAGAGTCCAGCGAAGCTGACAGATAAGGTTGATAACCTTGGTTCCTGCACACAGTAGGCTGTGTTCTACTGTAAACCATGAAATGATGAGGAGCACGAAAATTTGACATTGTGCATATAAATGAGTTTTGAGAAAAGAGAACTGTGGACAGAATTGATCTGTGTCGTCATTAGTCATGAGGATGAAGCCAGTGTCGATATTTTGCAGTAAACCCGACGTGGGCTGTATTGTACGATCTGCCCTCGGTCTAACAATATTCCGAACGCGTTTCGTACGAATCATCAAAAGGAAGCGTAACACCTTCAACATAGAGCAGTATCCAGGAATGGGATGATCCTCTGCATTGCATTACAACAGCAACTTCCCACCGCAGCCAATTTCATGTTCCTTGCTCCCTGTACTGTTGGCGGAATGTATCGCAGTACCAGATCGAGATGGAAACGATGTAACAGCCCAATAAGGGGCCAATCTGTTCCGATTCGAACCTCAGGGCACGCTATCTTGCAAAATCGCAGAGAAAAGAGAGAATTTCTATTTCTCCAGCCTTATCTCACGCAAATAATGCGGCACGTCACGAAATGGTGGGCGGGTTTCTCGGAAGTATGCATCCTTCATGCAGATTAATCAACTATAGTGCCGTACGGTACTCAAGACTCAGGTATTGGCAGCCTCACAGCAAACGCGGCCTCCATATCGACCAATAGATGTAGCCACATCGTATGAATCTGCGACGTCCTGCAGGAAACGCCTACTTGTACCACGTATCTTACTGCAAACCTTCAACGCTTGCGAGCTATGGTGTTTAACACAAGAAAGAGTCCAAAATCGGGGAATCCATCATGCTCGACGAATGAACTTGCCGCGAGCGATATGCCACACCCTGTTTGGGCTGTAGCATTCATTCGTTGCATATGTGGCTTGCCTTTTGCGACAAGGTCAGCGATTTCGACATATGCTGCTGCCTGACCTCTGCGTTTGAGTAGACATGTATTTGTTCCTCAGAAAACGCCGCATCAATCAGCCTCCTTTCTTCTTTCTGGTCTCGGTCTCGCTTCTTTGCTGACAGCACCGCCTGTATCTCCAACCGTCAATCCTATATCAGGTCCGGTTCGGCATCATGGCTCCGCGGGGCGGCAGCACGCGTGGCGGGGGATCTGGGAGAGGTAGGGGCTGGCATAGAGGAAAGGAAGGATCAGGGAGGCACGGGCCAGACCAAGGAGTGTGTCGCTATCTCACCAAGTCCGGCTTCTGCAGGTTTGGCACAACATGCAAGTTCTCCCACGATTTTTTGCCAGACGGAGGTGGTGAGCGGTCGCCGAAAGAGCGACCGTCCAAGACCGACGAGACACCTGAACAGCAGCTGGCAAAGGCCAACTACAATTTCTGGAAAAGAATCATCAAGAGCCAGCCTCGACCAAACGATGAAAGAACAATCGAGCAACTATGGGACGGTGCCCTTGCAATCTTGAATGGGAAGGAGGCAGAGTGGAAGCAGAGAGTTCCCAGAGACCTCGATGACGAAGAGTACTTTGGCCGAGAGCACGTCAATAGCTTGCTGACCATGCGGACACGGTCTAAAAACCATTACACGTTCATTCGACTTGCCCGGTTATTTCTCCTGGTTACGGCTCATCCATATTTTCTTGATTGTCTCTCTGTTGACACCTTTGTGGGAGGATTGTACAATTTCATCAGCGGCACGAACGGAACTCGTGCGATTCCTTTCTTCCAGCGCCTTTGCGAGTCGCTGGTCAATATCCATGTCGACAAGTCATCCGTGACCACAGTGGAGATCGACGAGACCACCCTAGTCGCCATGTCGACTACCCTCCGCGAGCTCCTCAGGAGAGAGCCGCGTGCTAGATTCAATGATGGACTTCCATCCCTGATCGAAGCCATGGAGAATACTATGCGCATCATCACTGGAGAAGCCGAATCTCATAACTCAACGGTCTTCCTCGGCCAGATCGGTGAGATACGGGCAATCGTGGCCCGTGCGGAAGGATTGCTGGGTCAGGAAGAAGAACATCAAGAGTCGCCCCTCGCGACCGTCAAATCAACCTACCCCCGTACCTTGGTCATTCCTCGAGAGCGCCACAACAACGACAAGGCAGACATCACGGCAATCAGGATCTTTCCTACTCGCGAGGAGATCTTGAGCGACGAGGCAGAATTTCTACCGTCAACTGATTTGGACCAGCCTCATTTCCTGGCCGACAAAGCTGAGCGGCATATCGATACCTGTTTTCGGCTTCTTCGTTATGACACCTTTGGTGAACTCAAAGATGCTCTCAGGGGCTTGCTGTACGCCGTGGAGAACGACCCGACCTGCCTGAAAAGCCCCAAACTCAAATTTGGTGATTTTCGAGCGCATCATTTTCCAAACGCCTACATCAGCTACATTTCTTTTGACAGTCGCCGAGGCCTGGAAATGAGTATATCTTTCCCGCAGCCCCCGCTACTGCGCAAAAAGTCGGCCTTGGACAGACGCAGATGGTGGGAAGAATCCAAGCAGCTCGCCGAGGGTGTTCTCCTGTCCTTCATTACTTTCCAAAACGGCGAAATCCAGCAAATATTCTTCACCGTGACGGAGAGAAATACAGACACGAAGAAAGATCGCAGCCTCACCAAGGAGGACCATCGGGGCACGATTGTTGCGAAGCTGGCGAGTCACGATCAAGTCAGCGTAGAGTTGGCAGTTCGTCTGAGCTGTCAAAAAGTACAAGGGGTACTGATAGAGTTTCCAGGGACCTTGCCGGCCACGGTTGTGCCGATACTCGAAAATTTACAGCACATGCAGCGGTTGAGCCGTTTACCATTCCGCCAGTGGATCCTTCCTGACAGGATTGGTGATGACCAGGCGCCCGGGAAGCTCAATATCCCCCCACCGCTCTATGCCCGGAAACTAGGCTTCACTTTCTCGTTGACATCAATTCTCAGGCCGGACAGGTTGCATGATGGAGTTATCTCCATCAGACCGACCTCATCGATCAACGACATAACTATCATTGATAACTTGGAGACTGGAACGGGCCTAGATCGCGGCCAGTGTCGAGCTTTGATTGCAGCATTGACACACGAATATGCCTTTATTCAGGGACCGCCCGGAACCGGAAAATCCTTTCTTGGCGTCCAAGTGATGAAAGTATTGATTGGCCACAAAGACCAAGCCAATTTAGGACCTGTAGTCGTAGTGTAAGTCTGAATTTTTCCTAGGAGTCTTTCAGCTGACGGCAAGGAAGGTGCTATACAAATCACGCGTTGGATCAGTTTCTAGAGCATCTACACGCCACCGGAATCGGGAAAATCATTCGAATAGGTGGCCAGAGCCAATCCAGCCTGTTAGAAGAGCATAATCTACGAAAGGTGTCTCAAGCAGAGGGCAAGACCAGATCAGAGAGCTACCTTCTCGCCAAGTGCTACGAGGCTTTGGACTATGAGACAAAATGCATCAAAGGGGATCTCGGGAGAGTACACGGTATACTGAAGCGAGCAGACTGGTCGAATTTAAAGTATCATTTGCGAACAAGGTATCCGCGGATATATGCTCAATTCGATCGAACCAGACAGGATGGGTTCGAGGTCTTCGGTCGCCATCCTTTTGAGCTGTGGGCGCCGATTGCAAAGTCTGTCGCTGAATCGAAGACAGCTGACGAACCCGAATCGCTACCCGGCGACCTCGATCATCTCTTTCAAAAAGCGGAAACAGACATCGAGTCTATGACGCAACAAGAACGACAATGTCTGATAGAGCTGTGGAGTCGAGAAGTTCACGACCAGGCACTGGACAATATGTTCGAAAAGTCCAAGAATGCTGATTCCATCCAGCGACAGATAACAAACATACATGACGAGGTTGACCGGCGGGTCTTGCAAGATGCGGACGTGATCGGCATCACTACGACGGGCCTAGCCAAACGGATTTCTACTCTACAGCGTATCAAATGCAAGGCCGTGATATGTGAGGAAGCGGGGGAAGTCATGGAGCCACATATGATATCGGCGCTTCTTCCTGCCACCGAGCACTTCATCCAGATCGGTGATCATGAGCAATTGCGTCCTCAAATCAACAATTTCAAGAGACTATCGCTTGAGAGCAAGCATGGCGCCTTGTTCCAACTAGACCGGAGTCAATTCGAGAGGCTCTCGAATGGGGAGCCTGGAAGGCCCAAGATGCCGGTGGCTCAGCTGAATGTCCAGCGGCGCATGCGCCCCGAGATCTCGACGTTGATACGCAACACTGTCTACCCGGGGTTAGAGGACCATCCGAGCACGACCAACCTTCCAGACGTCATCGGCATGCGCAAAAACGTCTTTTGGCTTGACCACGGTCATTCCGAAGAGAGCCAGCAAAGTGATATGCATCACAAGTCACATTCCAACATTTGGGAAGTGGAGATGGTGCACTCCTTGGTTCGCCACATTGTCCGTCAGGGTGAATACAGCAGCAGCGACATCGCTGTCTTGACACCGTATACTGGCCAACTCCAAAAGCTCCGGTCGGCCATGCGAAACGACTTCGAAGTCGTCCTCAGCGACAGGGATCAGGAAGCGCTGAGCAAGGATGGATTCGGTGTTCAGGACGCCGATCTCGCGGACGGAGAACCCAGCGGCCAGTCCAATCAGAGGAAAGCTCCTTTGGAGAAGAAAAAACTAAGTGACCTCTTGCGCATCGCAACTGTCGACAACTTTCAGGGTGAAGAGGCCAAGGTCATCATCGTGTCCCTCGTCAGGAGCAATGACGAGAGAAAGGTAGGGTTTCTCAGGACGACGAATCGTATCAACGTTCTGCTCAGCCGCGCTCAGCATGGCATGTATCTCATCGGCAATACTGACACTTATTCCAACGTACCCATGTGGCAGAAAGTTATTGGGATGCTCCAAGCTGTGGATTCTGTCGGCGGCTCATTGGGCCTGTGCTGCCCACGGCATAAAGATACCATCATTCGAGTGGCCAATCCAGATGATTTTCCGAGGTTCAGTCCCGAGGGTGGTTGCCAGCAAACCTGCGTCTGGCGCCTCTCTGACTGTGGTCACATGTGCCAGGCTAGATGCCATTCAGAAAGTATGCATAATGTTTTTTCGTGTCCGCAGCCATGCCGGCGTCTCCATGAGCCGTGCAGACATCCATGTCAGAAACAAACGTGCGGAGAGGATTGCGGTAGGTGCTTGATCAAACTGAATGGCATCCCGCTTCCCTGCGGCCACCTTAAGGATGACGTGTTCTGCTATAAAGCACGAGATCCTGGTGCTATCCATTGCGGTGTCTTGGTTCAAAAAGATATCCCCGAATGCCACCACACGGTGGAGGTGCCCTGCTCCCTGGACGTGACTTTGGAGCCCTACCGATGTCCAACGCCTTGTGAAGCGATACTTCCTTGTGGCCATCCATGTCCCGGTATTTGCGGGCAATGCAATACCAAGGAAGACACCCATAGACTTTCTACATCCCACCAGAAATGCCGCAAAGTCTGCGGGAGACGCTTCGGAACCTGTAATCACACCTGTCCCAAACGGTGTCACGACGAGAAGAAATGTGGTCCTTGTCTCTCTCCTTGTGAGGTTCGATGTCAGCATACAAAATGCACCCTGCGCTGCCATCAGCCTTGCGCTCCGTGTATCGAAATGTGTACTTGGTCTTGCGAGCACCAAGGTTCTTGTGCTATGCCCTGTTCAGCTCCCTGTAACAGGCTGCCGTGCGATCAGCGCTGCTCCAAAACCCTGCCCTGCGGCCACCAGTGTCCGGGAATTTGCGGTGAAACATGCCCCGAAAGGTATTGTCACGCATGCGCCATGAGACAGGACGCCCGAGTCGATCTGCTTGAAATGAAAACGTACGCCGAGGTCGACGTCGCCGAAACGCCGATTGTTGTGCTCGGATGTGGCCACTTTTTCACGGCAGAGACTCTTGATGGCCTTATCGGATTGCACGATGTATATGTCACCGACAAATGTGGCCGATTCGCAGGGCTCGCGGATGTCTCCGGCGATTTGGCCAGCAGGATTCCTCAATGCCCAGATTGTCAATGTCCAGTGAGGCAGTATGTCACTCAGCGATACAACCGAGTCATCAACAGGGCTGTCATGGACGAAATGTCGAGACGATTCCTTGTCAGTGGGAAGGAGGAGCTGGATCAACTAGAGATCCGGGCTAGCGGGCTTGAAACCGAATTCGAGAAGTCTCGCTCAGATATAATACGCTCAATTAGACTGAGTGCCAGCATAGATTCGGCGGGCCATGCAGCAAACGTCAGGAAACAGGTCCAAAGTCGACATGAAGCATCTCGTAGACTGACAAGGGAGATCAGCCTCTTCCTTCAAAACGTCGCAGACCGCCATCAGCCCGCTCGGAAACTTCACGCGGCTATGGTACATGCTACTCAGGTAAAGAACTCCCGGCCTCTCGATGAGACACTCGCGTCGCTCAACATCTCGGACGTGGCCTCTTCTATCGAGTGCGACCGCCGTGTCGTATTTGGTGGGCGAATGGTCCAGATCAGGGTGGTATGCGCTGCTCTCGAAGATAATTTCAGCATCACAGATACGCTTATACGGGCGGGCTCTTTCCTTCCCGAGAGAGCAACTAAATCTTTCCTCAAGGACTGTGCGAAATTCATCGGGGATTGCGGCAACGAAAATCTGCCCAAGCTTAAAGTCGAAGCAACGCTTTACTTCTCTAGAATAGCCCGGATTTATCGATCCTCGCCACTACCGGAAAGCGACGACCAGAAAGAAGCGACAGCGTACGTGAGTGAAGCAAGAGACTTGTTAGAAAACGCTCTAGAGATCTGCAAGCAGCCATTCCAGAACGCCGAAATCTTAAAGCAAGCAGTCGAGGATAGCATCAAATTGCTGGGAAGGCAATGGTACGAAAAGGTCACCCCTGAGGAACTCGCTGTCATCAAGCAGGCAATGGTAAGCGGACCAAAGGGGATTGCGACGCATTCAGGGCACTGGTACAATTGCATAAATGGACATCCAGTACGTATGAAATCGGTTCCATTGAACTCTTCGCATATTCGATCATCCTTCAAGCTGTGCGTCAACGCTCCCTACCATCGCTGCTTTGCGTCCGTGTGATGTCTTTCACCCACCTCTTATCCCCTTCGTGCCATATTTTCCTCCTAATTTGACAACCATTGAAAGCTTTCCCTTCTCCTGATAATTACCATGGACATGCTAACCTCAGCGAAGTTTGCAATCGGCGAGTGTGGTATGCCAATGGAGCAAGCTCGCTGTCCAGAATGCGGAGCACGTATTGGAGGGTCGAATCATCAAGCTGTCGAAGGCGTCACGCGTGCTATGGATATGGAAAGTCACTGATCGTGAAGATTGTATCCCTCTTTTCCCACCGCACAACCGCCATCCGCCGTCAATTCTACGAGAATTGTCTACCTAGTCATACGGAACTAGCAAAGCCAAGATTCTAAGTTTACGGAAGGAATATATAAGTCGACGTCATTCATCTATTACAAGGGTTGAAGCTTTTCGGTCGTAGCGATAGTTAGTCAACAGTACTGTCCCTTGTAGAAAAGTAGATTGAATCAAAACAATGGGAGATTCTGTGATTTCGGTCGGTTCTTGCTACTTTTCTTCGACTTTACGACCTGCTATTACAGTCACTCAACAAAAATCTGTGGGAACTACTGTATCCTCAAGAGAAATAGCTTCCTGTATTCAAGTTTCTAGTGCTACTGTACTCATTGTAAGAAGATATCCTGAAACTTGGTTTCTTCTATCATCTCCAGTGCCTCCATACCCTTGAACAGGAACAAATTTAGGAACTTCCCATGGGTTGTTCCAGGCATAGATCTTCTATCGCGAGATCTTTAATGGTCCCAAAGCAAGGACGTGAGTTTGGGAATCGCTCTACGAGATATGAAGTCGAACGTCTTCAGCCTTGCACACCGCCGAGGCGCGCAGGGCAATTCGAAGCATCTATTCCGAGGTTCTAAGAAGGGTTTGGGCATGAACGATTGCGGTTGCCTGTCCCAACAGCTTCGTCTCCGATGATTCGAGGCAAAAATGGCTCATGTTAGATGATTGGACAGTCAAGGACTTTACTGCCCGATCTTCAGCGCTCTCCTACTCTCTACACTGTGAGTGCATACGACAACAGACGAATCGACAAACCACCCATCAAAGCTGGTCCACACGAACCCTGCAGAAGCATAAGCCCCTTCGAAGCGAGAGAAACGTTGGGATGACAATTCCCTTACATACTCTCAATGATGAGAGAACAAAGCTCTCCAATCGGTTGACTGGTTTCGATGCTTGCGCGGGGGCCAGTCGGTCTACACCCTGTTCAGATGAGGAAATGGCATATGTCAACTGGATGGCATGCTCTAAACGAACACGAACACATCCCTACCGTTGAATCGTCGATGCGTAGGGGAAAAAGCGCCGAGAAACCCAAACCCCAAAAACGGCCGAACAGAGGCCTGCACGCTCTATCAGGTCGTTAGCCTCGTCTTGCAAGCTGCGTGAACATCATTGTTTAAGAAACGAAATCTCTCTTCAAGTCCTCCACCAATTTTTTTGTATTTTGCCTACCACGCCGGAGTCAGGCGTTGGTTGTACAGTACAAACATAGATCTTGCACATACGGTCCGACATGTCTGGGGTGGGTCGTGTCGTGCGCGGTGGAAATAGGTCTCTGAGACTGACATGATTACACGCTAGGCTGCACCATTCTCTATAACGATGGCATCGTCACTCACAACGATCAAGAATGGGACCGAGCAATACGGAATCGAGCTAATAAAGATCCCGTATCTTTCGAGCTTCATTGACTACCAACTTAAAGCTCAACCCCAGTCAACAGAATGGGTTCACGACCCGATCCCCCTGTTCGATGTGGCCCTGAAAGGAATACAGTCAGGCTACCGCCAGTGCTTCCGATCCCTTCCTCCAGAGCTCCCGCAATTCCAAGTCCTTTGCGAGACGTACGACTTCCTATGCGTCGATGTCGTTAGTCATCAATCCATTGACGAGATAATCACCGATTTGAAGTCTTGTAGAAGCGATTATGAGCGCGAATACAAACGCTATCGAGAGGTGAAGGGCGACAAATCTAGGGCCCGCGACACCGCTTTTAAGCTCTTGTATCTGATGCTCCTAGGAGACTTCAAGAACGATAAGACCGACAGCGTGAAGGTTTACAACGCCGTGTTATTTATAGTATCACATTCAAGCACCTTCAAATGGAGGACTAGAAAGGTAATCCGGGCTGCATACGAGGCGCGCTTCATCCTCTCGTCGAAGCAGAAAGCGCAATTGGACAAGTGGGAGAAGTCGGATGCTGCAAAGCTGGCGCTGGAGGACCAACGGGATGTAACCACAGAGCAGGAGGTTTCAGATCTTGAAATTGATTCGGATTGGTCGGATTGAAGCAGGAAGAAGAAATATGGGTGGCCGGATCGTAATTTTGCCCTTGCTCTTACCCATCCGTGCATCTATAGATTAGTTGGCATGACCTTCTCATTGGGAAAGGATAGATCAGACTAGCTACTCATTTCGTCTCAGATAATAGATTTCGACATTTCCTAAACGTTCTCGTTTGAGTCTCACTTTCCGTCATACTTATACCGTATCAAGGGTCGGAAGAAAAGGGGGGGGTTGGACTTTTCTTTTCCCCTTCGGTGGGATTGCTCCACATTACCGACTTGTGAATCGAGCAGACGGAATTAAAGACCGATTGGGCCACAATGACGCCAAATCATGAGGGATTGATGCAGAAAAAGAACAAGAAACGTTAGCCGAGACTAATCTAGAAAAGAAGTGCAATGCATCGTTGCATTGATGCAGTGGAACAACACACACAGCAGCAGCACGTGGGGGACGGGGGAAAAGAAAAACGGGAAAAGGAAAAGAACGGGTGAGATCTGAGATTTTAAAGTTTTATATTAATGAATGAATAATATAAAAAAAATTCAACTGGTTGGGTTTAATTACCTACTGAACATGAAAATTTTGAAGAATGGAAAACTATCTTCTCCTTTTCGGGGGGGGGGGGGGGGGGGACGCCGAGTACCAAAATGAGGAAGGATAAAAAGCTCAATTCATTCTCCCTCCCGCGCGATCCTGCTTGATCAAATCTGCTGCTTTCTCTCCGATACCATAAGCCGGCATTTGCGTATGGGCCTGCGGCAAGTTCGGCATGACGCTACAATCCGCCACTCTCAGGGCCTTGACACCTTTGACTCTCAGCCTGTTGTCGAGGACAGACAGGGGGTCTGATTGGGAAGAAGAAGAAGAAGAAGAAGAGGCCCCCATTTTGAGGGTTCCGGATGGATGGTAACAAGTCGTCGCATTCCGTTTGACGTAGTCTTTCCAATCGTCTCGATGTTTCCATCCTTGGCGAGTTCCGCTCGGCCAGGCTCCTTTCAGGACATTTCGTGTGGGTTCGGACTCGGTGATGATTTCGTTGGCGAAGGCGACGGCTTCGCTGAGGACTTCGAGGTCGAGGCCGTGGGCGTCGTTGAGGTAGTTGTGGTCGACCACGGGGTTCTCTAGGGGGTTGCGGGACTTGAGTTTGACGGTGCCGCGGCTGCGGGCGCCGAAGAGTTCGGTCACGATGCCGAAGCAGTGTTGGTGCGGGAGCGGGAAGTCGGTGTATTGTTTGGGGCCGCCGTAGCATTCGAGAGAGAAGAATTCGATAGACGGTTGGCTCAGAAGATTCAGGGACATGGGGTCTAAATGAGGTGAGGGGCGAGGGGCGTGGGTCCAGATCGTGGAGTTGGAGAGCCGGCTGTCGAGGCGGGCGAACGCCATGGCGCCAAAGGGGATGTGGGAGAGTGCGCCGCTTCGTTCGTCTTTCCACTGGCGGTAGGTTTCGGCGAAGGAGGTGGGTGAGGAGAAGTGGGTGTCGAGAGTGAGGTTGGGGGTTGTGGCTTCGTAGAAGGTGAATACGATCTAAGAGGGAGAAGGGATTAGTTTGAGGGGATGGGTTAAAGGAGAGCAGAAGGGCTCGTACGGGATGGTCCATTAGGTTTTTGCCCACTCCCGGGAGATCGACTTGACATTTGATGCCTAAGGGTTCAAGCTCGGTTTTGGCTCCGATTCCAGATCGCATCAAGATCGCAGGTGAGCAATATGTTCCGCCACTGACGATGATCTCTCTGTTAACTCGGATCTCGACTGTTGTACCGGAGCTGTCGAGGACCTGGACAGCTTTGGCTACAAGGTCTGACGATCCATGCTCAGCCTCTAAGATGACTTTGTCGACCAGAGTATTCGTCAAAATGGTCAAGTTCGGTCTTTCCTCTCGAAGGTAACCTGTAGCTGACGATCTCAACCCTTTATGTCTTGTTCGGACGGCGTGACCACATGCGTTAGGACTTTCACCTGTGGTGAATAAGTCGGGACACAGTTTCAGACCTTTGGATTGCATAGACTCAAGCACCAGCTCAGATATGGGTGCCAAATCCATCGGTTCGGTATGTACTGGCCCTTCGTATCCGTGGCTTGGGACATTCGCATCAAACCAATCTTTGGTGTGGAATGTCTCTGCCTGGATGGCACATGTCAGTCTAATCGCAAATACGGACTTGAAACATCGATTTTTGATTCACCTTTGCCATATACTTCCACATTTCATCTCCACTCCACCCCTCAAGCCCCCAACTGTCGTAGTCTTCTTTGATCCCACGAACACATAGCGTACCATTGCATCCACTACATCCTCCAAGGAACTTCCCTCGGCTGGCTTTGACGCATCGACCATCAAGTCCTGGATTTGGTTCTCCCACGATATTCCAGTCGGTTGGGACACCATCAAGTAGCTTACCGTACCTATTCGTTGTGACGGAACGTGAGTCAGGACGGAATCTCCTTGTAAACGACAAAAAAGAAATGAACGATAAGACTGTACAAAGGAGCAGATCCTTACGCCCCAATCAGATCAACATTTTCCATCCCTTTGCTGTCAGCTCCCGCCTCGACGAGTAAGACTGTCACATCGGGATCCTCGCTCAATCGAGAAGCAACCACACAGCCAGAAGTACCACCTCTAGTTCAAATATTTAGCGAAACATCTTGATGACTTTTTTTTCCCCCAAAGATTTCGCCTCTTACCCACAGACAATGTAGTCGAAATTCCCCGAGGGTGGTATTTCAACAGGCATCTTGATCTAAGCTTCAGGATGTCGGTACCAGTATGGTAGGTTCTCGGTAGGACTTGGACCGTTTGCTGTTCGCTTAGAATAACCAGCTACACAAACGATGAGTTTGAACAAGAAATTTATCAAGCTCGTTCAATGCGATCTCCCTGCGATCAATGAAGAAAAGAAATCATGACTAGCTTATCTAACACAGTTACACAGAAACTTTCTGCACCACGAGAATCTCTCCCTCTCTTTCTCCAGTAGCAAATAACCCAATTGCAAGCAAAGCATCAGCCGATCACCCCTACAATACCCGGAATCGGTCGTAACGACGTAAAGGAGAAAAAAAAGACAACGACTCAAAAAGGACCAACAAGATTCCTGCATCCTCTTTAGTCTTCGTATCTTCTCATGAGAGCCGGGTCGGGGTCACTAGTCCGGACAGCGTTGCATGCATGTATTCATGCTACGTGAACAATATGCCGGTACTTGATACTGTAACAGATGAGGGGAGCGGCGGGGCTGGCTTGGCTTGGCTTGGGGTTCTGGTATGGTATTGGGGGGGCCGGGGGGGGGGGGGGGGAGTACATATATAGTATGGTGTATTCTTGTACATATGTATGACATGACGTGGTTGCAATCGCAAGGTGTAATTCCAGTGTGGATTTACGTGATATCAGACGCTACATGGAGCTTGCGATCTTGGGTTTGCGTATGTTTGATAAGAGGATACTATATATATGGTTGGAGTTGTAGATAGTAGGATGGGGTTTGGATTGCGGATCTGGGTTAAGTACATGTATCGAGTTCGGTATCAGTTCGGCGGATAGATGTGACATGTGACATGCGACACCTGTAGATCCTATCTTCGTTTGTCTGTTGGTCGAATACAAAGATTTGTTTGGTATTGGATTGTAGATTCCTGAGTGTCATTTCGATGATCGTGATAATAATATTATTATTGGGCTATTTTATGAACGAATTGTAAAAATCAAATATTATGCTCGATGCCACACTATGCGCCCGTAAAGAACGATAAACTACTTTTAGCTGCTCGCTGATCGCGCTTGAACTCCCCAATACCCATTAGTAGCGTCAAAGACGATGTTGTTGACCTTGTAAAAGTATCGGCCTGGGTTGATGTAGGCGTCGGCCCCAGCTGTCTCATTCAAGTGAGCCAGAATTTGCGTTGGGGCCAGAGGATCGGTGACGCCATCGACGGTGCCCGACACGAAAGAGTAGGTAGCCGGATAAGGGTCGGAACCGAAATTGAGGGTGAATTGGTATCCATCTCCAATATATTGGTAGTCACTCTGGGATGTTTTCGACCAAGTCCAACCGGAGAGGCCGGCTGCGTCGGTGAGGGTGACGTAGGAATGGTCGATACCAGTGTCGAGCAAGAAGCTGCTGGAGACGCAGGGGCTGGTTGCAGAGCTGCCTGGTACGGTGACTTGAAGGCAACCTTCCACAGGCAACCAGTCGTACTGCGACTCGGAGCTTGGAAATTGGGTGTTCTGGGTCAATTTGATCATCGTGTAGCCATCTGTGTTCTCTTCGGTCAATCCAACGGTGATTCCGGCTTCCGTGACCGCGTAGCCAACCGTATAGTTGGATGGAACGGGCATGTTGTTGATGGAATTAATGTTGAGGAGAGCATTCTTGTCAGGGGTGTTTTGAGACTGTCCGTCATGCTCGCGTCCAAAACCGACGCCGAAATAGGAACTCGTGCAATCGGTACCAGTGCATGTGAGTGTCGTAGCTTCCGGCGGACAGTAGGATGGGTTCGAGTTGTCATAGTCCGTGCAGGTCACCAGTTGCGTGACAACGAGGATTGCAACTTGGGCCGTTACTGGGGCGTCTTGAAAATGAATTGTGCTGTCGACCCAGTACCCGGTGTACAGGTATTGACTGGATGAGAGATAAGAATGACCTGCAGGGAAGGTTGCAATCCAATCCTTCTGGAGATCGTAGTCGGGATAGTTGCCAGCACCCAGAAGGATACCAGTGCTACCGGTATCAACCATGGGGTGAAAGGTATGTTGCTCGTCGTCATCCGGGTTGAGTTTGTAGGTGACCCGAGGGTCATCGACGAAGTCAAAGTCACCATTGCTACCGTAGAATGGTATGGTAATCGATGCAGCAGTGGAGGATGAGTATCGTTTCTGATGGATCTGTCCTTGACGAATTGGTGACGCAAAGGCTGAATTTGCAGCCAAGCCAATGGCACAGAGAAAAAGGAAGGGAACCGACATGCTTGGGGATGGAATTGAAACCTGGAGGAAAGCTTTCTGAGACAATGATGATGATGCGAGAAGCAAAACAGAGGACGGTCACGACGAACTTATACTTGTTGCCGAGTCTTGCGTTGACTGCTCAACTCGTGGCACAACGACCTACTTGTTTGCCCGAAGCGGCGGTGATATGATGCTGCATTGTGAAAAGCCATCATCTGACAGCTCTTTGCAAGGTCTGCGACGATGTAGCATCAGAATGTCGTAGCATTCGAAGACTTCTCGAACAAAGAAATGATGATGCTTTAAGCAACCCCCATACATGATGGATCTTAACGAGCCAGCGGAGATGCGGGGAGAAAATGACATCTGGAGCCGCATTCTGATGGAAAAATTTGAGGGTTTAAAGTTTCCCATTTGGGATGTCGCCATCACCTTGCGGAATGTCGGTTGGAAGGTCTAGAAGCACAAACAAAGAAACATCAAGTCCCCGACAGTTTGGAAAATCGACACAAGCAAAGTCTGTTCGACCACAGCTAGTACCTATCCGGCAAGATCTATAGATACCCCACGTTTGAGATCACCGAAAGTCGTTCGAGAATGCGGATGAGATCTCGAGTTTGTGCGTCAATCCCATTTTGGAAAGTTCATTCAGCCTGTCTAGACCGTGAAAGCAGGGACAGTGAAGTCACATCGGTTTCATCCATCACCGATTGCTGGTATCAACCCAGAAAACAATTGCAATTGCACCATATGACTCGGATGGTTCTATCTGCGCACAGGACGGGCTGCCAAGTCACACAGCTCGAGACCATTCTCTTACTTTCCTAGAATTTTTCTCAACTTTCCAAGGGCATTATCAGGTGCATTGGTAGAGGAAGACATCGATGGTTTGAATATTATTGGTAGTTTGGTACAAATCATGAGACGTAGAAAATGCATGTACAGACCGACAAAGAAGACTTGATGCCGCACACCCCATTAATTTCAGCAGAGATCCGCTAGCAATGCTGTCCACAGACCTGTAGAACGCCATCCCTCGACCCAGCACAGCGCCATACGTACACAGTCGGGAATTCCCAAATATCGTAGCAACCCGTTCCATATCTTGATAGTCCGCCTCTATCTGCGAACACCTGATGCCCCTGGTCTGACCCGTACGGCTCCACGGCCACCTCCACCCCCACCGCCAACAGCATTCGGGCGAAGCAGTGGACACGCTTTCAACACACCGATCTCCCTTTCTTCACATGTGTGCACGGCAAGCGTCTCGTATTCGTCGTCGACATCATTATGATAGTCGACGTCGACCATGAGCAGATGGTTGTTGATCAAGAAATCCCAACCGACTAGCACATCCGGTAGACCGTCAGTTTTGTTGTCGATACCCTCTTTATCGGTTGGAATGAGGAATTCAGCCTTGAACGGCCGTCTTGCATGTCCGGCGTAGAAGCTCAGGGTGATGCAACCACAAATCGAGAATTTGTTGCCGCCAATCTCTTCGATGTTCTTCCCATCGACAGGACTCCATGGTCGAATCTGGTCGACAACTCCGAGATCGACCACAGTGCCCATGGCGATCAGGTTGACGTCGGCCCCGGTGTCCATTTTCACCCAGAGATTGGCATAGGAGTTCTTGGCTGGATATTCGGTGACGACGGGAAACCACAGCGGGTCACGTTCTTTAGGATGACCTTTACGAACTTGATAGTATTCGTATTCATGCTTGGGATCGGTCTCGGGAATGGTCAGTGTCTTGGTGCGACGCAGCTTGAAGCCGGGCGGTGCATCTTCGGTTCCTTTTCGCTCTGGCACTATGTCGAATTCATCGGTGGTGGTGTTACCAGGACCGACCGCATAGTTCCGCACGACCTGGGCATCTTCGGCCGGTTCGATCAGTGTGTTGTCTTCGGCTTCATTCGCTTCATTGCCGGCCGAGATGGTGACATGGATATTGGGTTGATCTGGAGTGGCTTCCACTGAAACGTTGACATTGGCGTTGGCACCTTCTGCAGCCGCGACCGTCACTTGCATGTGGACCGGATGTGAAGGTGGTTGGATTGATTTCGGAATGACGTCGGTGTCGATCTTGAGGGCCATGACGGGTACTGATTTAGCGAATGTAGATGTTTGTTCGCGAGTATGAGAGAGAGAGGCAGTCGTCAGCAAGAAGAAGTGGCAGCGCTGTAAGCGAATGGGTTGGATGAGAGAGAAGTGAGACGGGAATTGGGTCCAGCCAGGTGTGCGACGGACGTCTTTTATAGCTGCTTAGGCTGAGATTTGAGATGCTGCACCTTGGCTACAATACACAAGCTCATGAACGAATTGCTTACTAAAGATAGATCCAATGACTCTCATGTTCGCACTATTAATTTCTACCGCGATACAATTGAGACATGGCCTACATCATCAGAGACCAACGCGTGCCATCGTTTCTCAAGCGCATGAATAATTGCACAATTGATTGAGTCGATCACAGGCCAGATGCAGCCCTGTCAGGAACATAGCCACCAAATCATTCGCTCATACTGTAATTAGGTGGACAGTAGAGTAGATGCCTAATTGCGTATTGACGAGGGCGCTGGGCGCAGTCCACGGTACGGGGGGAGAAAGAACTTTGGTCGCGGTACTGTAATTATTTCGGTTTTGCTTTGTTTCTTCTTTCCCCTTCGACTTGACGCACTGACACGGCCCCCAAAGGTAATTACTGTACAGAGTACAGTACCGACTGTTGGTCCCAGGGACCGCAGCAGACCAGTGCTCCAAGTGGACCAGCCACCGAACATCGCCTCGGCACGGGCCAGCACACAAGCATCCACCGGTACAGAGTATGGTACGGTAATGAAAGAAAGTGCCAAGAGTACCAAATGTAAGCACGGAAAGAAAGCTGTAGCTATAAGCGGTGGACAGAAAGAAAGCAGATGTTCAAACCAATAGCTGATGACAATGTCAAAGATCGATGATGGTCGGTTGCTGTCGCTAGGCTCGCTTCATTCACAAGTCAGCCTGTCTAGGGGTCTTTGGAGGCGTTGATGGTGTTATTGGGAGGTGCGTTGTGTATCATGGTACATGTACTGTACATGTACTATTCAGGTCTTGACAGGTATTCGTGCGTAGGTTATGCTTGCTTTCACACTGTACACCATCATCCGCGTATTTGCTTGAGTATTGTATTGTTAGTATTGTTACTACTATGGTATACTACATAGTACATACCTAGCCACCATACCATCTACCTACTATGGTACTGTACTATGTATCTACCTGATTAGGTACCTTGGGTAAGGTATGATGAAGTATTACAAAATTACAGCACCTAAAAGACCTAGGTATGGTACTTGTCAGGTAACTTATACTTAATGACTGGTCAGTAAATGAGCCTTGGGTCGCGCCACCGATTTCCCATTCCAGGCAAAGTGACTCTTCACTGCCACATCGCTTCACATTCTCCGAGAGCTCACCGCAATGGCAGAAAACAGAAGTTGGCCCAGGGACTCTGTGCAGCTCAACTCAGCCTCCTCCATCCATGCCTCACTCAGAGCCTCGTCCCAATGAAACACGCAATTCGTCCCTGATCAGTGAGTCTTGCGTTTGTGAATGTGCAGAAATTGGACTCGCAATCACCTCCTCCCCTGTTTCATTTCTAAATAAAACATATTCCCGCAATGGAGCAGAGCAATGGCAAACCGGAGTCGCCCGTCACTCCCATCTCACCCACTTCGCCGACAGCCAGTGCTTGGGCTCAGAATCATCCGGCTCTAAACTGCACCACCACCGGATTCAGTGAAGAAGATCAAAAGAACGTCGGATTGGCATATCTTCCAACACGCACCCCGGATTCAGAAACCTTTCATCCGACCCTTCAACATGGTGCCACATTCCGCTCCATTGATGAAGAAGCAAAGGACATCCACGGTTATCCCAAATTAGCCACGTTCGTCGGAAACGACCTTCCCGTGTACCGAAGATTTGCAACCACCAATGCCCGCATCCTTCTCTACCGCCAGGCGGAAATCACCTATCTCGAACATGAGTTGAGTGATCTCGAACAGAGATGCCGCTCCAATCCCAAGATCCATCACAGCGTACGACATCTCATGCGTGCATCTCCGGGCACCGAGGGATATCTATTGTGGCAAAAGTTCCAACAATTGAGCGATGCCGTTGAGAGGTACAGTAAGTCAAGTAGCCGCTTCCCGTCATCCCTGATTCATTCCTTGTTCTTCCGCCGTGGCTCGTTGCATCCTTCGGGCTCCCAACGATATTGCTGCCCATCCTTTCTCCTCCGACCTATTCGGTCTGATCGGTTGTGTTTCGTTTATTTCCTCGTCTCTCTTCATTCTGACAGGCTCCTCTTCTTCCTTATCCACGATTTTCCGCAACTCATGCATGGACTGCAGACAGATTGCTCTTGGATCAAAAGCGACTTTACAAGTTGCCACCCCCGGATGCCAACGAAGTGAATGAGATATGGAATTTCATCCATGAACCTACCGAACGAAGTGACAGCGAACCCTGGCTCTCGCCTCCGGAAAACTCCATGTATGCAGTCGACGACAAAACTCGAGAACATCTGCAGCAAGATCTTATCAAATTGAACCCTCGCTTCAAGGAATTCGACGCCTTTACGAAATGGTTTACCGGTCCCTTTCTCCGCTGGATATATGAAAACATCATATTACGCATCTCGGTAAGTCCACGATCACTCTGCTGAATCTTCTCCCCTCCTAGCAAATTCTGCTATATACTAATTCCACATCACCTGCAGCCTGATAAAGCTCATACCGGTTGGGATGCACCGACGGCCAGTCTCGAACGCGCCATCAATATCATCGTCGTTATGATCGCTTCCGTCCTTCCTGCTATATCCATCATTGCCCTCTTCTACATCCAAAAAAGCATCGTTAGACTTATCTTCATTTTGATCTTCTCTGCCGTCTTCTCTGCTTGTATGTCGGTCTTCAGCAATGCAGATCGAGCCGGAATCTTTTCAGCAAGTTTGGCATTGGCCGGTGTACAATCTGTGTTCGTTGGTTCGACATTGAGCAATGGGAGTGGGAATTAGTCAGGTGGTTCTCAAGCTTTTGTTTATCACCTTATCGTCCCATTGTTGTCTGTATCTCGCAGATCTTATGAAGCTTTCGACAGGACTGACGACAGGCACTCGGAAAGAACGACCATATCATACGCAAAAAAACAACTATTGCCGTGCATCTTCAGCGACTCTTTTATTACTACTACGAAGCGATGAAAGGCAACGCCATTATGACTGAAAAATTAGATACCTTACTATTGAAATACCTATCAACGAACGGCATGATGAAATTTGACGATTTTGTTTGCTTCATAATACCTACTAGTACATATGTACTCCGTCGCGTGGGCCCACGGATTGGCTTCGATCTATTTCGATCTACACAACAGAATTCTGACCTCAAATCCCTCTTGGATGACCCCGAAGGAAGGCGAGACGTCAATCTTGGTTCGTATCATGTATGATGACAACACTGCTACAATCATGAATACCTATTTAGATACTACTGTTACTGTTCTACATACTAGTACTATGTACCTAGATGCCTAAGCACCGATGCTATGGTACTAGGTATCAGTATCAACATCAACACTACAACACTGTTGCAATTACCTTCCTAGTAACCACTACGTACTATGTAGGTACTAATAGAACATTGATGGCTCCTGCTCGAGTCCCAAACGCTCATCAGCAGTAATACTAGTACTAGTAGGTACCTATAGTACATTGTAGTAGTAGTACTAGGTAGTATTAATAAATGCGGAATCCAGGTGGAATTCACTAGTGAACTTGAACCTAACTTGAAGTTGATTCAAAACTTGGACTTGAAGGTGGTGTTGTACTACTCTAGTAGTACTGCATAGTACTAGTACTACCTAAGTAGGTAGGTACTAGGTAGTGGTATAACTGTTTAAACTTTCAAAGGTAGATGTTTGGAAGGTGCTACTGAGTACCTACTAGTAGTACACAGGTGCCATAGGGGGGTATTTTCAAATCACGAAGCAACCTGATCAAAACTGTTGATAACCGTCAGCTGAGTTATCATAGGTATTAGTACCTAGTAGTAGGAGTATGTACTACTTTGTACTTATGTATGTAACTTAGTAGTAAGTAGGTTTGATTCAATTATTACTGGAATACAGTATTAGGTCGACCCCTCAGAGATTACCTACATACCTAGGTAGGTAGTACTAGGCTATTGTCGTTGTAGTCGGTAGAGTCATGGGCCAATTTGAGATTCATGTTGTCGACCCTCACGCAAAGAAATTTCCAACGACCAATATTTTGACAAAAATCACTTGGACAAACGTTGCGAACAAATGTGCAGACTGCAAGTTGCTCGCGCAGTTCCCTCGGTCAAGACTTCAATCATCGTTCTCGTTGACGACCATGTCTTCTGGGGTCCCAAGTTCCTCCCAACTGTGCTGGTGCCCTTTGAAGATCTTTCCGTCGGGACGAACAAACGGGTTCACCGCACTACAAGAAGATTCAATTTCGGCTCGTTCTGGAACATGCTCGGTGCTTTGTATCTCGAACGTCACAACTTCGAAATCAGGGCCACCAACGCGATTGACGGAGGCGTCTTTGTGCTTTCTGGGAAAAACTTCAGCACACACAATTGAGATTACCTAGTACTAAAGGATCCTAGATTCATATCGCGGCTTTGACTGACGAGTGGTTCTTTTTCAACAGGTACGGTCCTCTGAATGGAGATGATGATAATTTCATCACCCAGTGGGAAGTCGGTCACGGCTGGAAGATCAAGATAGTAGTAGTACTTGCAAGTACAGCGAAGATGTTTTGGTGGAAACAACGCTCGGTAAGTTCCCTAAATTCCTATACCAGTGTGACATAGTACCTGGAAAAGCAACTCTGCCAGTTTATTTACTGACCGGACAGTTTGGACACGTCAACCATGGTGCATGTACGCAGTCTACCTACTGGACCAGTTTCTTTAATTTTCGCATTATTCTACGACATGACTCTGTGCCGGACTCTGACCAAGACCACGTGGTACGAGGGTTAAACTGAGCTCCTTGAAGTTGGGCTCTGGATCTTTGCTTCCAAGATGGTGAAGCTGATCCCTTACTTCCGTAGGGAGCCGCAAGATCCCGTATTCTTACCGGGGTGCTTTTGCATTTGCTTGCTTTCACAGCTTGATAAAGCTTTATGCCCTCTTGACATTTTGGGTCACGTCGTGGGGAAGTCGAGACCTCGATGCCGTGGGACAAAGACGAGGCTACGGACGACGACGATTGTTTCGGTACAGCTAAGGTGAAATTCGATGGTAGGAAAAAAAAGTCGATTCCGGCGATCAGCAGGGCCCTAATAACCAGTACAATACTACTAGCGGGATCAACCCAGACGGCAGCGAAAGATCGTTGATCTACATTCCAGACCTCCCGGTTGCTATGGCCGCCAAACACTATGGCCTCAGAAGGGCATTGGTAAGTATACGAAACGAAAATGCCGCGCCGTATCAGCCATGGATCCTTTGCAACCATTAAAGGTTTCCTTATGCTCATGACCGCTTGATACTTTCTCGACCCTTGCCGTGCGGCCGGTATCTCGAATAGGGGAAGTGTCTGGTCGGCCGTTCTTGCTGGTCGATGTACTTGATTTCATCATCCAGTAGTACCCAATGCCTCGTCGTATTTTAGGTATGAGGAAAGAGAATGACTGGATTGTACGGAGAGGGGAAAGCGCAGACGTTGTGCTACACAGGGATAGAAGGTCGAAACAGTTCGGGAATACGATGAACCAAGGAGTTTGTATCTGGGACCTCGATGACTTTTACAGGACGATGATTAGAAAGCTAAATTCACCAACGATATATGTAATAATACAGTATAACTACATGGTTTTTTCTTTGGTAACTAGAACTGTACAATAGGCTAGAATGTAGAAATTCAAGTCTATACGCTCATTGTTGTAGCGGCGGCGGCGGCAGCGTCCATGAATTTGTGGACATCATGAGCATGTGAAGGACATCGACAACAGACTCTGATAAACCCCATGTGATTTTGCTTGATGATGACGTCCCCTCCTTCCAGTGCATCAACAGGACGTTCCACATCCGCTTCCTCTAACACCACATCCATCAACCCCTGTGTTTTGCAATCCACAAGACCCTTTTCCGTGATACCGAGATCGGGAACTCCCACCAAGCCGATGAAGCTCGCAATCATGAACGGGGCATGCATTGTACATCCCAGCTGCTCCTCCACGACTCTGTCCAGCTCGAGCGACGTATCTCGTACCACCTCCCACGGCGCCGAGGACATACAACCGGCAACATCCAGCTTGACGGATCCGAGCACGTTTCCATCAGAGACCGCGATAAACCCCCCTCCCAACTCCACAATAGATCGGACCGCAAAGGCAATCTCCTCGTCCGAGGTTCCGACAACGACGAGGTTCTGATTCTCGCAATTCGTGGTACATGCGATGGCCCCTTTCTGGAGTCCGAATCCACGGACAAAACCGATGCCTCGGTTTGGGGTTGCGTGATGACGGTCAATCACGACGACTTTGAGCACGTCAAGAGTTGTGTTGCAGGTTATATGGCCGTGTTTCTCGTCGGTTGATAGTCGGACGTGAAAGGCTCGCTTGAAATAGCCGTCGTACATCTCCATCGCTTGCACCCAGGCCATTTGCGATTCGCTATCGCGGGGTCTGATGTGATATGTCGAAGGTTCGAAGAAGGTGAGTGCTATATGGATTGTGTTGAGGGTGAAGGAAGGGATTGGGTCGTCGTTTTCGAACAACGCTTTGTTATTCTGTGCAACAATCGCTCCGTTCACTATGACCATAGAAGGCCTGACAATTTTGGAATTAGTCATCCTGAACGACCGGAAGTAACTCTGAGATACAAAGCGGATTGGGAATCTATCATGGTAAGCGGAAGAACGTACTTTACATCTTTCAGATCGTCCAGGATCAGCAGATCTGCTAGCTTGGCCGGTGTTATGCTTCCGATAAGATGATCAAGTCGATAATATGCAGCTGGGTTTAGTGTTGCGATCCTGTACGCTTGAAGTGGGCTCAGACCACGTTTTATTGCCTCACGTACGTGATAGTCGATGTGTCCCTGAGCGTCCAAGTCCTCGGCCAGCTTGTCATCGGCACAGAACGACATGTGGTTCAGGCCGTCTTTGTACAGGGCGATGTCGCTGAAGACGCCTGGAATGTTGGAATTCATACTCCCGCTCATCACAGTCAACATGAGTCCTAACCTCAAACGCTCGAGGACATCTTCTGGCCTATGGGCATTGTGATCGTCAGAAATGCCACCAGCAGCGTATGCCCACAGTGGTTCGTTTCTCAACAGTGCGGTGTGCCCGGTGATGCGTTTGCCGGCATGAAGAGCAGCAGCTTGCTTTTGCGCTGAAGCCAAGTCCAGAGAGAACGGATTAGACTCGCCCAGAGTCGCTGCTTCGGATTGTGAGACGCGTTCACATAATTCAGCGGTCGAGACGGCAGCACCTCCGAGCTCGATCTCTGGTGAGCCTTGGGGAACTTTGTGTGATATCTGCCGGAAGATCCTCAGAGGAGTAGTCGTTTGGCCTGGTGAACAACGTTAACGTCTCTCTATCGGTACTCGTTCATAACGAAGTCCGCAATCGTACTTCCCTGCTGACAGAGGAACTTACCCATGAAGTCCATACCTTTGGGACCAAGGACCTACCATCAAGACCAAAAAATATCAACACTTTGATCCATAAAAGACAAAGTATGAGGCGGGCGAGACGAGACAGTGTAAATTGGATGGAATTACATTTGCAATACAGTTGGCATCGGCTAGCACCGCTGTTGTCCCCCTTGGAACACTCAACCGTGCCAACTCCCCCGGAACCAGTTTGGTATACTCGACATGGATATGAGAGTCAATAAACCCTGGACTTATGAATTTTCCTTTTGCGTCGATTTCTTTCGCATGAGTTGCTGCTGGGAAATAGTCCCACGGAGTGACAGCCGCAATGTGTCTACCAGAGACGACGACGTCTCGGGGTAGGACCTCTCCTGTATGTAGGGCCAAGACCTGGCCATGTCGAATGATCAGTGATGGTGGTCGTTTTCCCAGTGCCACAAGTCGCAGACTCATCAGCTCATCGACGGTGATGGTCAGATGTGCACCCGTCGAGTTCGAAGGATGGATCGATTGTTGCTCATCTTCCATTTTCGGAGATAGGCGCCGAGGAATGTGATATCTCTTGGAAAATGATACAAGAGAAGCATGCCTAAATTCGGTACTTGTAATGAATGAAAGATTACTATACCGACTAATTATCTTAAGTCGACAAGATAAGATGACTCCGCCAACATGATAAGCACGTGCTTTTATGCCAAACTGGCGTGTTTTCGGATATCCATCTAACACTATGGTGTCGGTCCTATCAGTCGGATCCTGCCGGCCGGCATGAGATATAACAAAGGGCAGTGATAAGTAGCCCATCCAAGACTGCTAGTTTCCCATTATGTTGATAGCAGTCCAGTATGTGGGGGGGTGGAGGGTGGAGGATAGATGTGTATTGTATTCCATGCGAGGATGAATAGATATAGTATGCCTTCCTCGTCGATCTTTCATTGGGGCTTGTCTCGCCAACTGTTGCGGAAAGCTTCGAGCGTCTTTGTGTTCTCTGATGTCGCAGTGTTGTCTCTTTCAAAATGTCTCAAGATAAAGCCGTCGCAGTCTCCGCGAATGATGCCGAGTATTACTCGGGCGTATCAGGCGACTCTTCATGGGCCCGCCTCAGACGAAAGGCCGCCCTCACCACAGATGAAGGCTCTAACAGATGGAGCAACAAAGGCAAGCCACATTGATGTACAGAGAAACCGATCTAACAAGACGCGATTTCAGATTTGGATCCTGTCAAGCCGGAGTTCCAGACCTGGCGTACATATGATTTCGTGACTTACTGGATTTCGGACGCGTTTTCCGTATCGAATTGGCGTATAGGAAGTTCGTTGATTGCCATCGGTCTGTCATGGAAGCTAGCCCTTGTCGCGATTGTGCTCGGAAACTTTGTCACGGCCCTTGTGGTCACCTTCAACGGCCTCATTGGAGCAAGACTTCATATTCCTTTCACGATACAAGCTCGATCATGTTTTGGGTTTTATTTCTCATATGTAATGATCGTTGTTCGGGTCATCGTTTCGGTTTTTTGGTATGGTATTGGAACCTATAATGGAGCAGAATGTGTTCGTACGTCGCCTTTGCAGGGGAATCTCAACACGTTTTGCAGCAAACTGACCTTGCTCCAGAGTCCATGCTGTATGCCATCTGGCCCAGCTTCAGGAATATCCCAAACCATCTTCCAAAGTCGGCAAACATCACGACCGGGTTCATGATCTGCTACTTTATCTACTTTGTCGTTGTCCTCCCGTTTCATTGGATCCCGCCACATAAAGTCAGATGGGTCTTTACAATCAAATCGATCATCACGCCCATTGCTGGTTTTGCCATCCTAGGCTACTTGGTCCATGCCACAGGTACGATACAGGACTGAAGGATTCGTTTTGAAGCACTGACAAGTCTAGGCGGCAACAAAATCTTTACCTTCGGCAACGAATTAAAAGGCTCTGCACTTGGCTGGGGCTTCATGAACGGCGTCAACGCCATGATTGGAAACTTCGCAACCCTCGGTGTCAACATGAATGACTTCGCTCGGTATTCCAAAAAGCCAAAAAGCCCTCTCATACAGTTGATCGTAATCCCAGTGGTCTTTCTCATGATGATGATATTCGGCGTCGTTGGAGCCAATGGCTCCAAAATCCTTTATGGAGAGCTACTCTGGGACCCTCTTGAAATCGGTAAGGCACGAACAACCTCCACCACCCATCTTCTCTAACAATCTGCATACAGTGGACCACTGGACATCCAAGGGCGGCCGGGCGGCCGCGTTCTTTTGCGCGGCAGCCTTCTTCATCGCCAACATCGCGATCAACATCTCCGCCAACTCGATCGCCGTGGCCGTGGATCTCAGCGCCCTAGCCCCGAGATACATCAACATCCGCCGCGGACAATACATCTGCGCCTTTATCGGCGCCTGGGCCCTGACTCCCTGGAACATCCTCGTCTCCGCCGACTCCCTCCTCACCTTCATGGACGGCTACAGCGTCTGGCTCGCACCCATCTCCTCCGTGCTCATCTGTGACTACTACTTCGTGCACCACCGACTCGTCGCCGTTCACGAACTGTACCGTCCCCACGGCGTCTACGCGTACGAGAAATGGGGCACGAACTGGAGATCCGCGGTCGCTTTTGTCGTCGGATTCGCGCCTTTACTACCGGGTTTTGCGAACGCTGTCACCTCGTCGATCTCGGTGTCGACCGGTGCCATTCATCTCTACGATCTGGGGTACTTTTACGGTTTCATCGTGCCCGGTGTGCTGTATGTCGGTTTGAGTAGGATCTTCCCACCAAAGTCCCAGTATTCGCTGGACGGGAGGACGATTCAAGAGGAAGTGAGGGAGAAGGTGAGCATAGAGGAGCATAGGCACGGGCAGCCTCATTTTGTTTGAGGTCTGGTGAGAAGTACAAGACCGAGTGCGGAGAACAAAGAAACCTAATCTTTGAAAGGGGTCCATAGAGCACATCCTCAACTATCGGCATGTATTACTTTAGAACCTAGTAGATGGATGTGATATTCTATTGCACTGTACTATCCCCTTATGATTCTGCATCCCACAATCTTCCTGCTCTCCAAGACCCCAAGCTCAAAATTTCTATAATCTTTTATTACCATTAAGAGCTGTTTCTCAGGCAGAGATTTCATCCTCTCGGCAAACAGTGTAAATCAGTCATATGTTTGAAATTGGAAAGACCTAACCAAGGGCTATGAATTCCAGAAGAGATGTGTTTTTTTCCCCTCTCTCTTTGAAATGGCTAATTTATTTGAATGGAACTATATTTCATGGAAATGGAAAGCATTTCTGTGTCAAGGGGGTATATCACTACTGCGGTGGGGTGAAGTGGATTTTAGATTACAGGGAAAGGGCTTTTCATTGATAATTACGGAACGGGAATATGGAGAATAGAGCGAGTGACTGTGGGTATTTGATTCCAATATGTTGTTAACTGAATGAGTGACGAATTGCATGATTTTCCTAGACTTTCCGCTGGACTTTGACTTTGAGTGAATTCCTTCTTATCCACGTCTCACAGCTTGTCAATGTCATAACACCACTCCTTACTTCATCTCTCATGTTCACGCCGAACCAAAAAGACCATCTGATATCAATCTAACAATCGTAGCTGTAGCTATTCAATCCGACCTGGGTCTGCGCAATGCAACTGTTCAATCCCACAGTCGTGGGGGTTGTCACTAGTGAAAACACTGCATCGCATGCATGTATTCACTTCGGCAAAGGTTCCCGGTTCGACCACAAAATTGTAAATATATGCTGACGCATTATGACCTCATTTCCTGATAACTTTCGCAAAGCACTTGATCGATCTCAGCATTAGAAGTCCAGATAGGTTCTATTTTCCATTTCATATTTCACTCCTCCCTTCTCAAACTCACCTCAAACAAGTCCATCAAACAAACGATCCTCCAAGTTTCAAGGTAGAAAAACCAAAATTCTACACTCTGATCACAAATCAAATCTACAACACCCAGCATGTCCTCCCTCAATCCCAACACCTCCACATCCACCACCAACAAGAACACAACAATCGGTTCTTCGGTCGGCAACGACATTAAAAACACCGTCAAAGGTGTCCATGGTGTGGGCGAGAGTCTGCGAGGGAATGTGAATTTGGCGGTGGATAGTGCGTTTGGAGATAAACAGGGGGAAGCGAAGAATCAGGGAGTGGTGAATAAGGGAGAGGCGGAGATTAGGAGGGGGTTGGATACTGTTGCGAAGTGAGTGATGGTGTCGTGGGTAGAGGGGAGGATGGTGTTCGTCATAATACAATGTTTGAACAGGGAAAGCTGGGTTTATCTCATCTGTTGATTATTTCCGTCGTTCTAGAATTCATATCAAGTGCACTTTTTGATTCACGTCACCATCAAGAGACATTTAATAGAGTGTTATTAGGTGCACCCCGAACTGAAGCCCAAGATCATCCTGAGCATTGATGTTGTGTAGCTTTTTTTGGTTTTTTTTTTTTTTTTCAAAACGCAATCTCAAACCCTTGGGTGGAAGCATCGCACCCTTTCCCTTTCACAAAAAGTCGTGACCTTCCGGCGAAGTGATCTCACAGAAGCTCTTCAGAATCGCACGCAAGGACTCATCATCCCAAGATCTCTGTCCCAGACTATGAACCTGGAGTCCTCAAGACCAATTTCTATTGGGCGACCTCACCGATTTATCATCCCCCAATCCCTAATTATTCAGTCTTTTCCTAATCACATCCAGCGCACCTGGTGTTTCAGCCCATCCAGCATATGTCTCCTGGACGAGAACATGGCCAGCCTCTTCACTGCCTCTTTCGTATTGCTTTATTTCCACCTCTGCATACCGTTCCTTGTTCGCCAGGATTTGCCAAAAGTATGGGTTCATTTCCTTGACTTCATTGTAGAGCTCGGCGATTTGCAAGTCTACCTGGTCAATAAGCTTTGTGAGGTCTTGATGTTCCAAGAATTTCATGCTTTCAGCAACGATCGGAAATTGGATGACCATTTGCATGATCATATCCGAGAGTTCGCTGGGGAGCCGTCTTCCTACAACAGCAAATGTTTCCTTTAATGCCATGAGATCCTGTCGAATTCTGATCTTCAGCAAAACGAGTGGAATGGATTGCGCAACTTGGTTGGATCTGAGAGGCAAGCATTCAATAGGCTCAAGTGGATCTGCTCCCGCGGTCTCGCGGTATCGCAACCAAGGACCCTTCCAGTTGGGAGGTGAACATGGCGGCTCGATGTTCCACCATATAATGAAGTAGTAGCACTCTTGGTCTCGGCTCAAGCGCAACATGTACGACGGGATGAAGTGTCCAGAATCTGTCGGACTCAACCACATAAGTGGCATTACCTCCATGAGATGATCTAGCTGTCCTTTCTGAGACGCATAGGTGTCGATCTCTCGCATTGCACTGAGGACAGCAGCACGTGCCTTCACGAGGATGTCACACCTAAGTGGGGGTTCGGAGCCATGGTAAGCCACATACGAATCAATCAATTTGGTCAAGATCTCGCGTTTTCCTGCGACGGCGACACAATCTGACTTGTGAACGAGGAAAATGTATCTTCTGGTGCGCACGACTGCAATACGAAACCAGTTGGCACCGAGAACATCGGGAAAGCCCCTTTGATTCATTGCAAACGCCGCAGCAATGATACAGTGGTACACGGTTTGGATAGGAAGCCATTGTGAACTGGTAGATATTCTTTGACGTTCGATACGATCTCGAGATATCTTGTTTGAACAGAGTCGGGAAAAGGACGTTGTACAAAGAAATCGACGGATAGAAGAGAGAAACACGAGGTCAAGAATGGTCTGAGTTGATCAAAGAAAGTTCTCGTGAAGAAAAACGATATCGATCTGTCGGCGGTAGAAATTTGTTGGTGCGGTCAGAGGTGAGGAAGGTTTCACCTCTACTGAAATTCACGTCGTTGGACTTTTGATCGCACAATAGCGAATATTGTCAATAAGGCGGAAAAAGGTCGTGGCAGCGCTTACTCAGGATTGAGTGTTGTTTGTTTACACCTGTGCGATATCTTCCGACTTTCCTGACACAAGTAAACAAAGAGACCAACACGACGTGCAAACGATCACGTGGCATGAATCAGCCTGTCTATCGCGGTCACAAATCAGTATTCTATTCTGACGCCGAAAATACATCATCTATGCTTCAAAAGTCGTGAGCGGGAATATCAATATTGTAAGTGCTCGTCACAAGCTTCAATCAACCGCCTTTTTGTGCCAGGTTCCTATTACAGAGCGTCAGCGACCGATTGAAAACTCTATAGTAAGGACTAGCTTTGGGAATGGAATTCGAACACACCGTAGCAGCATGGCCGGCATCAGGAACATAATGCAACGTTGAAAGAGGTAGTGCATTGTGCATCTCGTATGCTACCTGTGGTGGGCAGATCATATCATAACGGCCCTGAACAAGGGTAACTGCGAACGAACGGTTCAGAAGTGAGCAATAGGATAACAGGGATAATAGTAATATCGATATAAGAATCCCCTGGTAGTATGTGTGTGTGGAAGGGGACGTACTGGGTATGTGTGCTATCTTGGCAATATTCTCCTTCTTCAATATCTGACCATCTTCAATGAAACAACCGTTGACAAAGTAGTGGGTCTCCATGCCGGCAAAAGTGTCTGCGAAATTTTCTTCGTCCAAAAGGGCCAGTTGGACCGCTGGGTCAAAGTGAAGGGTTCCTGTGGAAAGTTCCCAAGCACTCCAGGACCTAGCCGCCGCGGCCTTGATCTCGGGATCGGCGGAATGGAAGCGTTTGTGATACGCGGCTACCAGATCGTGCTGTTCTTCTCGGGGTATGTGGTCACGGAAAGCCTCGTATCGATCCGCATAGACCGTTGCACCTCCACCAGCCTGGTAAAACCAGTCAAACTCCCATTTCCTTGCCGCAAAGATCCCGCGGAGGATCATGGAACCAACAGATTCCGGATGTGTCTGAGCATACACGAAGCTCAGCAGTGAGCCCCAAGAGCCACCAAAGACCAGAAACCACTGGTTTATACCCAGATGCTGGCGAAGGGTTTCAATATCTTGTACGAGATGCTGAGTTGTGTTGTTTCGGAGTTCAGATCTCGGAGTTGATCGGCCACAGCCGCGTTGATCAAACGCCACGACCCGGTACACTTGGGGATTAAAAAACGAGGTGACGCTATCTTTTGAGATGCTGCCTCCTGGACCGCCGTGGAGGAACAGGGCTGGCGTTGGGGTGAAAAGTCAGCTTCCATTTTCGGAATACGTTTCCAATCTTCAAGCGAACACATGGTTGCACGGCATAGTAGTACCTGGTTTTCCATCTCGCTTCCCATATTGCTCATAATATATGGTATGCAGGTCGTCAACTTTCAAATACCCGCTATCGAAAGCATCTTCGTGCACATAGCCCTTCACCGGATCAACCTTGGCATCAGTTGACCTGTCACTCATTCTGCCAATGACAATGACGGGGTGCGCCCTGCCCTAGCAATCGGGATCTCTCTTTCACCGGTACCCCGGGCTCACGTTAGAGGACAGAATGGACGAGGTAGATCTATGAACTGTCTCAACGGACACTCTGGGATGACTATGTTGAGATCAACCACGGATTGATTCTACACGATGATAATTCGATTTCCGGAGCCGCAAGGCAACACGTGGAGATAATCAAAATGCCTCGTTCTTACAGTAAAGCTAGGAGGAATTCCGATGCTAAAACCCTAATTAATTAATTGCTTTTACCGAACGGAAATATATCCCGCACCTACTGTAATAACCTTGAGGAGCTGCACTCTTTTTTATTATTTAAAACCTGTAACTATCGATTCGAACATTCTTTACTAACGTATTATATTGGAGGCACGTGAGGTGTAGAATGAACCTTCTGAAAGAGTCCGAATAAAGGGCAGAAATTTCGAATACATCTGTCTTGCTGCAGAAATACTCCCATCTACGTATACCAGGTCGGTTCCGGAACCTCGTCAAGCAGAGCGTACCTGCCGACCTCTCTTCTCTTGTAGGCAACAGGGTCATGCAACGTGTGGGTCCTGACATCTCGCCAAAATCGATCCAACCCAACCTTGACACTGGTCGCCCTCGCGCCCGTGACCTCAAACACTCCCGCGGTGACTTCCAATGCAACGTCTGTCGCCACGATCTTCACCGAAGCTACCCATTCTGCCGCCTCGCCTCGCTCACGGGCAGTCAGTGAAGCCCTGTTTTCGGACTTGGTGGTGTAGATGTTGGCGATCACGGAACCGGCTTTGTCTGCGAGAGCTTCGGCGGCAAGGAGGTGGGCTTTGAACGAACCGTAACGTTCGAGGATGTAGAACTCATCCGTTGCTTTTTCCTTGTTGTCGCCGCCAAAGGGCCACGGGCGGGTGTTGGCGACAGTATATTTGGAGGCGTAAGTCAGTGCACCTAGGGCGATACCAATGTAGAAGTTCGAGAAGACAAGCTGGATTCTGTTGAACGGTCGGCTTATTAGCAGATCGTTCACTTCTGGACATGGGACGAAAATCTTATCACTCACGTGGGAAGCAGAAGGCTCGGCCAGGGAATTCCCAGCACGGAGTCAATGGGTTTCTTTTCTTTCGGGTCCCAGCCTAAAGCTTCTTCCCATGGAACTCTGACGCCCTCGATCTTGACGCTACCGGATTCCGTCAATCTCAACCCGATGTTGTTCCAGTTATGCTTTCTCGGTTGTTAGCAACTTCATTCATAGGCGACCAGGCCATTGAAATGCCGTGGATCTTACCGCGAACTGAAGTCCTGGTTGTTTAGTTGGAGCCAGTGCAAATATGTGGGCATTGGTATCTTCATAAACTCCCTCGAGAACCAGGAGGTCAGAGATGACACCGCCGGTGTTGAAATTTTTGAAACCCTTGTCATCGAACCTGATCAGTACCGCACCATGACATCGACGAAGACTTGGACGGCGAAGGAGCATGTGCTTACGTCGAAAACGATGTGGTCACCATCGGACTTGATCTTCAAGTCACTATCTCGGGGATTCACTGCCCCTGAGAACGGTTAGTTCAAGGGATGATTTTGGTATCGACAACCGCCCGGCACAGACCTCCGACTAGATAATTGTTTTTGATGATAGTTTCTTGGACGCGTTCCTGTTGCTCCAGAGTCCCAACTACGTTGGCGGTCCACGACCATAGAAGATGATAACCCAGGACCATGCCGAGGGATCTGCTCCCAGTAAAGTGGTTAGAAATTTGCATCCCCTTAGGCCGTAGGGCGTAATAGGTTGCAACCTACCCATCACCCTTGGCCACCTCTCGGATGACCTTGTATGCAATATCCCACGGCTGTTCTCCTCCGCCGTATTTTGCCGGCCCGAGGAGTTTAAGCAAGCCGGACGATTTAAGCAGGGAAACCTCTGCGGTGGGGATTTTTTGTTCTCGATCGCGCACGCCGACATCCTCGGCCAGGATTTTCGCGACTTCCGCTGCACGTTCGATCCATTCTTTCTCGGTCTTTGGTAGGGTTGTAGACGACCATTTTTGATGATGGATGTCGTAGACAGTCGGATCGGTCTCCGGGGGTCGAGGAACGGGGACGCTGACTGTGCTGGACATGGTGATCAATAAAACTAGAGAAAGTGGTACTACGATATGTGATGCTTGCTTATATTGACTATTGGTTTGGATGTTTCGAAAGCGAGATATATTACAACCTTGTTATATGCATCTATTTGGCTGCTTGTTAACTATGGTGTCATCTGGCAACACGATGAGCCATGACCTGGTGTGCGGTGACGATCCCCCATACCCACTGATTTGCATAGGCTAAGGGTCGCTATCTCGCACGTTTACCGTGGCAGTTTCGGTTATCGCAGGTACTCTTTTGCGGTTGATGTTGACGTTGTCTTGAGCACCCTCGACACATTGAGTTGTATGGTGGAAAGGTAAACGAAAATGATCCAATCATGGGCCAACAAGGCCATCGCGCTTGTGTTCTTCTACAAAAGTAGTCTGACGGGTAGGTTGGTATGGGTGTTCATGATTCGCGAATGGATTGATGTGATAATTGAGAAGAATTACGTGCTTAGTGTTCGTTACTGGTGCTTTCTGCCAAGACCGAAAACTCGCAATCTCGTACAGTACCACGGATCACGGACTGCAGGTGCTTTTTAGACAGCACACAGCAGCCTTTTGCATGGTACAGTACCCTCAGGCACCATAATTGACATCTCCTGACCATTTGATATTGACTGCAAGGTTCAACAGTCTACCTGTCCAGACGCAATGTTTAGAGAAACGCTTTGTTCACTTTGCTGCATCTACATTGACTAGCCAAGCTTGTGAAAACGACCACCGGAACACCGATAACGCCATTGAATTGAGTGGAGGCAATCTACAATCTCTTGCAATGTGATCTATATTCTACCTCCCCCAGGAAACGTCAACATGTGAGAGTTCGAAGTAGTTGTCGAGGTAGTACTCGTTCTGGGGTTACCTAATAATCACATAACATATTTGCCGAAGTTGCCACCCATGACCAGCCGACCTCTGCCGACCGGCCTTCAGACTGTACCTGACATGACCGGTGTTCTGGGTAACCAGGACGGCAGAGGTCATCGTTCGAGTACGGAGTAGCGCTCTAGTCAGATGTTGACTTCCAGACACATTCGGCGTCATCTACTGCTTTGTCAGGCGAGAAGGGTTCCAGAATAGCCTCACGGATAGCAGTAGTCTGCTCTGGCGCAGTCTCAACGGCCAAGAGACCTGACCTCACTTCCTTTTTGTCGAAAAGATGATACCACCATTGTTCGTGCCTGACGCAGATCGTGCGAATCCAAGAGCATTTTCCCGATAGGGTAATCTTTGTTATACACGTGCCCGGCCGGGAACGCTTGGCCAGATCAATGACTATGTTTCGGCAGTTGGGGCATGAGATGCAGCGCCGGCAGAATGGTGGAAATGCCGTTGCGGTGGGTCAATCTCTACGAGAAACAAAGCTTTGTAATTTTGGAATCATCAAAACGTTCAGACCTGTTTCTATCATCACGATTCTTTTTCAGTTTCCTAGATTGCAATTTCGTATAGAATGAGCACCATCAATCTCCCGCGTTGACCAGCGTTGCACGACTCGAAACTGCGGAACCCCTCGGATCGGACTACTGTATGCTTACATGAGATGTGGCTAGTGTGCCTTGATTTGCTTCGGAGCTCGTTCGTTGTTGTATCTGCTTTCACCGTCCTAAAGCCGAGATGCTCGGATGTATAAATCCAAAGCGTTTACTCTTGCAAATCGCATTCTTCCCGAGGAATAAAAACATCCAAATCCCTCATCTCTCAAGTTCGTTCTGGCCGTTGAAACATGAGGACTACAACGTCATCCTTGGCTACGCTTTCTTTGTGTTTTTTCCTAGGTCTGTCGGTTGCGAACCCGATTCATCCACATGCCAATCGACGGAATGCTACCGGTCTCCTTGATAGCTACGATTTATTGGGGTCGGAGGTGGCGTCAGTGGGCTCACAGTAGCCTACCGTCTCAGCGAGGACCCTGGTACAGAAGCAGTTCACCGTACCAAATCAGAGACTGACTCTTGGATATTAGATACCACAGTTCTTATAGTGGAAGCGCGACTCCTGTAGGCCTGTGTTTGTTGTGCTGCTTACGGCTTCTCTGATCGAGTTTAGTGACCAGCGAGAAAATATCGTCCGGTTCGCGATGCCAACAAGAACATCTCACATAAGATTGCGCAGGAGGTGAATAGCACTGTAGACTACTTCTGTTCGGGCGATTATCATATTCAGACTGACTAGATCTCTGCCAGCGAAGGAATCGACCGCTTCCTCGGGCACCGTCTCCCAATTCTGCCATCGGACCACTTCCAAACCGGAAGATGAGTGCATCTGCCTGGCCACGCTTCTGGATCTTGATGTAGGCACAATCTTGGACCTGCCTCCCGAGCAACGTTTTTAAAAAAAAAATCATCGAACATCAAAGGGGCATCTCTCCGGCGGCCGTGTTTCTAAATAGACCAAAAAAGAGCGAAAGTCCTTACAGGTGGGCTCCATCAACATTCTTGTATCCCTGGGATCAGATGTAATGAGCTTGTTTTCTCCCATTTGCGCGTCAGGGGACACAGAAACTAGCGACGCAAACACAGCACAGGCTAGTGCTCGACGTGCCGGGAATTATTCTAATCACATCAAAAAATTTATCGGGTTCGAGTTCTTCGCCTTGCACATAACCCTACGAGGTGAACGCTTGATTTATATCCAAACCATGGGAGAAAGTGGTCACGGTGATCAGGGGCCACGTCCGGAAATCACCATTACCCCGAACAGAACTCAAATGATGGAAGTCATGTTGTTATCGGTACAGTCCTCCCGATGGGGTTGCTCGAAAATCTCATGGTTGGATTTGAACAAACAAGACCGTCGCATGTTGAAGGATTAGGTTATCGAACATCGAGGCCGCGGATATCGGTATGAGTTTTGTACGGGGTCTTAGTGAAGCGCGTGTCAAAGTATTCGATACGACCCACTGGCATAATCTTCTGTACCGCTATCCAGGGGCAATATCTGACAAGATCGTATATCGTAATGTCGTGAAGGTACCGGAACCACCGCCGCTGACGGCCATTTTCATTGAGCCGACACTGAAGTGGTGTATTCGATAACCGTGTTTATTCCTTCCTCTTTGCTAATTCATCCCATTTGGTCTTCTCCCAGTCCCCCAGATGTCCCCCAGGGAAAAAGATCTCCCGCATAGAACGACCAAGTCCCTTGTATTTCTCGTCTACTGCGAAAAGCGTTTCCATGACCTTGGTCTTTCCAATGACTTGGTGGAATGTCATGGGCATGCCGAAAGCTGCAGGGTCTCGCGGTGAGCCGGCAACGACAATATTTTGGACCATCCCGATACTTCCGACAGCAAGCAAGAACCATGTATTCTTTTTTATACCGGATGTGGTGATGAGCAGCAAGACCCACAGAATGGCCAAAACGAACAATGCAGAACGAGTCTCCCATGAAGTGGTGAAATCGGCATTCGATGCGCCCATAGATAGATCTTCAAGGTCGAGACAACCGTTCGAACCCACGATCACGATGGCATGTTGACTTCCGTTACCGCGCGTCAGGACGACTGTCTTTTCGTTGCCTGGTTTCACACGCTCTATCAATCGACATGCCCATTTCTCCACGCGCCACTGCTTGAGACCCCCTGTCGCAAATGCTAGACCGATACCACAAGCCGTGATCATGAGGATGCCCCAGTCCCCGTATATACCACACGGGATGGCTGCGATGCCTAACTGAAGGAATGAAGTGATGAATCCGCTGTAATAGATCCAGTCATGAACGGGTATGCGTACGGGCCTGTTGGCATGGTATATGGACACGACCAGACCGGCGTTGCGGGGTCTCTCCATGATACCTTGCTTTTTCAAATCGGCTGCTTTTGCGTCCAGGACACCCTTCAAGCATGACTTGACCTTTTCATCCTGCCACTTCTCAAAGTCTCGCACTAGCCTTCCGATCACCCAGCTCGTATTGTCCCGGACGTAGCCGTTGCGTCCGTTGATGACTTTGCAAGCACAATCAGCTTGCGGCATCAGTTTGTTCTCTCCAACACCGGCCAGGAGTGCTGTTATGGCATACGACACCCAACCTAGAGCATGGTCAGACGTAATCCATCATTCGGGTCAGTAGCAAAACCAGCTGGACAGAAATAACCACATAAGAAAAGACCGGAGCATCTCACCAAAAGAAAAAGCTACCGGCGTTATTCGACCTCCAGCCAGCTGAGCGATCGCCCGAGAGACCACATCTCCACCGAGGAGCAGTAAAACCGCAAAGACATCACTGGGATGCGTCCATTGCCCCTTGAAGCCTTCTGATGGCAGGCCGGGATTGAAGTTCTTACGAGCGGTAAGCAGCTGTGACCTCAATGGCGACATATTAACTCAGATGTTTCCAAATCAGCATGTCCTACGCTCGCTGGCACTCTTGTGTCGGAGCAGATATCTAAAGGATACTTTCAAGATGTCAAGTACAGCGAGAAGTCGTAGTTTGCGAAGCAAGCATGACACACACTCAGCCCCGGGGTGATTGAGGGAGTGGGGGCCGGGCTGACACAGTGGCGTGCACCGGAGTAGGGGGCCAAATTCGTGTGCCAAGACCCCAAAAATCCACCAGGGAAACAGCCTCGGTTCGTTCCGCCCGATCAGATCATAACATGTCGGATGGAGGGATAGAGTTGATATTTCAGAAATGGCCTGATCACGGACAAACAGAGGTCAGAATGCTTGTCTTCGATATCAAAGAATACCACAGTAGCATACGAGGGACCTGTCCCATGAGAGTACGGAATCACGGCACTGGTCATGTCAAAAGAGGGGAAACTGCAGGCAATCAAAAGCCGGAAAGCTCAGAACGATCAAAGTATGGGTGATTCGATGATGGAGCCAAGGCAGGTACAGGGGGCTAGTAAATTCTCATATGCATGCTCTATACGAGATTTGATCTGGTGACAATGACTGAAGAAAAGTATGGAGGATAATCATCACCAGCCTAAATAATGCCTGCTCATCAACTCTATATCGCCCCATATCCAAAAGCCAGCTAGATTTAAGCATACTCTCCAAAGGCAATGGCGTCAGTTTATCGTTCTTACATTCGTACTATGTATTGCTTTATAACTCCACTTTGCTCGGATGACACCGACTTCGTGATGCAACTAGTGCTGTATCTCGGACGTCAGCGACTTTCACGCACCACATTGGACCAATACTGATCTCACAGTCCTTCGAGGTGCAATTCAAGCGTCCATCCGACGATTTCTTTTCGGTCAAAAATTATCTTGTATAATCTGTTCATGGATAATCGATTTGAATAGCTCAAGGCGATCTATCCGAGGTACTTGTGCGGTGCTTTTGTGTCGGCTGCCTGTCGTCCTCGAATCTTGCATGGCAGAAGATACCGACAAAGTCATCGCTGATAGCATCCGGTCAGATCGACTACTAGTTTCCTGCAGAGTTTGCTGAGTTTAACAACCTTTAATTATCGCCATGGCCATCACGACACCATCTCCATTATCACCCGATTCGAAAATCCTCGTCCTCGGCTCCGGCGTTTTCGGGCTGTCTACCGCCCTCTGGCTCGCCCGCTCTTCCTATACCGATATAACCGTCCTAGACATGCAAGACCTTGCCTCCAAATCCTACAACCCTGGCCTCGGAATCGATTCTGCCTCGGCTGATATCAACAAAATCATCCGGTTTAGTTATGGAACGGAAATCGAGTACCAGAGGTTAGCTTTCGAGGCGGCGGGGATGTGGAATGAATGGAACCGAGATAAAGAGAAGGAATTGGGAAGGGAGCTGGGTGAGCAGGAGAAGCTGTGGTTCAACTCTGGGATGTTGAGGATGAGTGCGGTGGAAGAGTTTGGTGAATTTGAATTGAGAACCTTGGAAAATATGGAGAAGGAGGGGATTCGCGACGAGCAGTTTAGGAGTGATTATGACGACGGTAAGTGTTTGGATGAATGGACAGCTTCCGACTTCTATTCAAGCATTGGAAATCCAAGTCGAACCTTGTTGCGTTTCGTCCCCAAGCCTGACATGTACGACTAGATATCAAGCGGGCAACGGAACGAGGATGGGCACATAAGCTTGACCCGTGTTGTCGCAAAGAGAGATCTGGCTATCACAAGGCTGTTCTGGATTCAACCGCGGGATACGTCGCAGCATACAAGAGCTGTGACTGGGCGCGCCAGCGAGCCGAGGGAGCAGGTGTGAAATTTGTTTTGGACCCGGTGAAAGGAAAGGCTGTCGGGCTTGGAAGATCCGAAGAGAATGGAAAGCCAACGGTCAAGACTGCTGACGGTCAAGTCCATGTCGCTGATTTGATTGTTGTAGCATGTAAGCTCTGTCCTCTATCTGATATCTTATCGGTGGCCGTCACAGCAACGGAGATGCTAACACAAAGTAAAAGGTGGAGGATGGACACCGTCATTGTTACCAGAATGTTCACATATCCTCGAGACCACCGCCGGATCCATTGGCACGATCCAACTTCCAAAGGATAGGAAAGACCTTTGGGAGAGGTTCGCTCCAGAGAACTTTCCAGTGTTGACATGGGGAATCAAAGAAGGCATGGGAATCTATAGCTTTCCAAGAGATGAAAATGGAATAATCAAGATTGGTTATCGGGGCACGAAGTGAGTGGCGATCCCTCGGCTTCGGGGTTCTGAACCCACTGACGGTGTTTTCAGATTTACCAACTTTGACGACGTCAACGGCGGCCACCGCATGTCGGTCCCTAAAACTGCACACGTTACGGAGAAGAAAGAGACAAACATCCCAATGATATCTCTCGAAGCTATGAGAGGTATGCGCCCTTAGCCTTCTGCCTTAGGCTTTTTATATCTCCCATCCTCCTAACCGTTCGCCTTCACAGAATACATCTCCGTCAATCTCCCAGAGCTCCTCCCCCTCGGTCTCTCATCCACCAAGCTCTGCTGGTACACCGACAGCATCGACAACTCCTTCGTTATCGACTACGTTCCCGGCCGCTCTGGTGTGGCGGTCTGCTCCGGCGGCAGTGGCCACGGGTTCAAATTCCTTCCTATCCTCGGACGAGAAGTGGTCAAGATTCTGGAAGGAAAGGGGAGGGAAACCGTTTACGGAAACATGTGGAAATGGAGAGAAGGCCCAAAGGATGGTAAAAGAAATGGGTTGGAGGAAGGAGAGGATGGAGAAAGAGTGTTGGCGAAACAAGAAATGGCTACGCCGCAGGAGTGGAAACTTTGAACGACTCTTTCCTTGAGGAACGGTCAGTCGGTCAAGGATTAAGTAGGGGCTTGAGAGGCCAACGATGATTCGGTTCTAAAACGTGGCTTATGTATACTGATTTTCTGTTCGCACTGCCGGATAGAGGGTGGTTTGGATGGAGTATATCAGAATCGTAGCCGAGCATTCCATCCGCCGGCGCGACCTCGTGCGATAATGAAAAGTAGTACGCCAATCAAATAACAGACACCCGTGAATATGATGAGAGACCAGTACTGGCCCTGAGTTGCGTGAAGAAGAGTTCCTCCAATCGGGTTCCCAAGCAGACTTCCCAGGCTTGCCAGCACCGTGGCAGTGGTATAATACCTACCGTATTCCTCGATATTGCATAGTTGGCCAACACACACCGGCACGAGGCTGATGTTGCTGCCGCCAGAGAACCCAAAGACTACAGAGAATACGATCAGAGCTGCGGTATGGGAGCCAAAGGGGAGCCAGATGACAAGGTTAGACACTGCGCACAGTCCGAGGGTAAGGATCATGGTGTTGAAACGACCAACTTTGTCGGCGGCGTAGGCAGGCATCCATCGGCCAAAACAAGAGCCAACGTTCAGGAAGGTCAGCAGCCTATATGAAAATCTGATGGAGTGGCCATGAGCGATGCTGTACGAAGAGAGGTAGGCTATGGGTATGAACATGGCCAAATCATAGCAGAGGATTCCCAGGCTAGTGATCAAGAATGTCATATTTTTGAAAAGGCTGATCTTGGGCAGTATCGTCGCGGCGATGACTTGATGTCGGGTTGGTGGGCGAAGAAGCTGAATCAAGACACATGCTATGGCGAGCAACATCGAGTTGAGTAACGCGATGACGCGGGTCGTCCAGGAAAATCCAATTTCTGGGAAAAGTGCTTGAAGAATCAATGGGATGACAATGCCGCTGGTACTTCCACCTGAGAACGCCATCCCAGTGGCCAGTCCTCGACGGACACAGAAGTATTGGCCGACCGTTACCGTCAATGGGACATATATCAAGTTCGTCGAGATTCCCGACAACAGCCCAATGACCAGCATGAAATGCCAGTAGGATGTGCAGAATCCTAAAAGGACATACACGAGAACAGCACCGACGGATCCCGTCAGAATAAGCCATCGAGGCCCCTTGGCATCACTCAGAGGTCCGACAACGACTCCAGAGAATAGGCTGGCGAATGTGTTCATGCCAAAGATCCAACCGATGGCACTATCACTGTATCCATCGAGCTGATGAGTCGATATGTAGCTTTGAAACGTTCCAATGCTATTCGTCATTTCGAAGGCCGCGAAGCAAGCGCAAAATCCTCCGAACACGACAAGCCATGCTTTAGTTCCCCCCTCTGGATAGAATTCTTTGAGCTTTTCGACCGAGGCAGCCCCTTGGTCCCCGAGTACAACCGCTCCTTCTTCTGCAACATCCGGTTCGTCCTCCTGCGGGCCAGGAGATGTTGGCCGAGACGCATCCCCAGGAGGGTGCGAGACCCAGAACTTTGACTCTGTAACGAATGGTGTCGGAGGCAATGGGGCTTCGTCCACAAGAGCAGTCAGATGCTTCTTGGGAGCATCATTGCTATACATGAGCGCGGCCCTTTCTGATTCAAGGCGATATGGAATGTTGTACACGGCGTTATGTCCAAGACAGACGCTGCACGCATATATCTCCGGGGCGATACACTATCTTTGACTCCCATCGACAAAGTAGAAGAGACGCTGCTTATATTCGGTTTTAGCGGGATCGGGCCCCGACCTCGAAGAGCAAAAGCACAACTCCGACATCACTCGGAGATGGGCCTTTCGAGGGTTTGGTGCACATTCCCACTATAATTCCAACTAAAGAGCCTCGCATCATGATTGCATTGCATCAGCAATGATTTGCAATCAATAATACGTTTGATTGTGGATGAATCCATATGAACTACTACCGAGTTCGCAGGCTAGATCCTCCGGCCACTCGGAGCAAGTAATGATGGAAAAATCTTCGGAGTTTGAAGAATAACAACAGCGAAAGTAGGATGGACGATGGCCCACAACCCTCGAACCAACTTATAAAGAATCCATGAGCTCATAAAGCGTATCTGTATAAATTATGAAAGTACCAAATTACAATTCACGGGTTTGCTGAGGTCATCTGCCATGGCTTGCAGCCGGAAGTTCTGCTAGTATGCCGCTGCTGTGAGCATATTGATGTTTGTTTGATGTAACTGGTTCATTGGGCAGCTCCGCTCTTTGATATTCCGCCGTTCGATTTGACATTTCTGGCGCTGACATTGGTGCTTGATCGTACCGTACATTTTGACTATATCGTCGGCGGATGAAGAATATTGCAAGGATAGTGGCGCAGATTACTGCGACACTGCCTACAACTCCTCCGACAATAGCGCCCATTTTGATAGATGAAGATCTCAACTGCTCTTCTGAGGTTGTGCTCGAGACTTCTGAGGAAGAGGATGTAGATGAAGACGCGGGAGCATTGGATGTAGAAGAGCCCGATAACTGTTGAGAAGACGATGCTGACGCGGGCGATGAGGTGGAAGTTGCCGATGCCGTCCCCACAGATGTTGTGGAAGCTGCAGCGGCGGATGTTGAAGTCGAGGTGGAAGAGGGCGACGAAGAGGTTGGAGTGGCGTAGTAATGACCGATACCGTATGTTCTCCCGCATGCGACTATTGTAATCAGTAACCTGACGCCACGGGGCAAGATCGAGCAGCTTACTGTAGCTAAAGGAAGAACTGTCTGTAGCTGTGAGAACATCAATGGAGCAGAAATCGCTACCCTCCTCCGAACTGCGAGGGCGAAACATGTTAGCTTACACTTCGTCACACTCCTTTCAAGAATAGAAAGCTTCTTCTTGAGGAACATACCAGGTGATGGATGTCATGCCTGAGGTGCCGACGAACCCACATCCGCTGGTACAGCTCGAGGAATCGAAACAGGCGCCGGCAAAGTTGCAATTGGTAGCTGACTGAACTGTTGTTGAACAGAATCCCCATAGGCCACTATAACTTCTGCATTCATATCCTGTATCCGCTACTCGGGCCAAAGTAGAGATCCCTCTGTCGTAGCCACAGGTGCTCACATCCGACGTGTCGCGCCGAGTTAGAACAGCCGCCTGCACGCTTGGTGCAGCGACGCCGAGCAGCGCCGCCGAAATAATCGCTTTCATCATCATCATCGTTGATATGCAATGATCTGGGTTGATTCATCACAAGTATTAAGTGCACAAAAGGAAAAGCGGAAATGAGCATTATCTGAAAAGCGAGATGAGTTGAGGCACCGAACCGCGGACTACTGTCCTCAAGCAGCGTATCCATTCGAAACCAAAAGCCCTAGGATTCAATACCAGAACGGGATAGACCTTCGGGCAGGTCGAGAGAACGAGCCAATCAGACCAACAGTCGCACAAAGAGCCTATAGCGTATTGGGCTGACAGAGGAATACTCTCTGAGAAGTATTGCGGCGAAGCAATCAACGGGGTTGGCCCACAGACCTCAATTGATTTGGCAGCAGTCTCGAAGGTAAAGTACATAATGATACTTGATCGCCATGGGCTCATTGCTTCGGAGCAATTTATTCTGAGGTCCTAGTCAGGATGACTGCATTTACTGGCTCGCTTTGTTGCTTGGCGTCTAAGATTAGACTTGACGTCGGAAATGTTGGTTGTTGTTGTTGGTCCATGGATTGTCCTTCGATATGTCAGGGAGCAATCGCAGATCCATCGGTTAGGCGCAGAATTCGACCAAACAACCCAGCAGGCACGTTTCTCGAACTCGATTTCCAGCCATTGCGTTACTATACGATCGGAATATTCGACCGCTTGATGTTTTCTTATGGAATAATCAAATTTAGTGATTGTGAGATAGAGAGATATCGCAGCAAACAATGTTGGCCCCCAATCGATAGATCCACTTTCCGCTCATCATGATACAGCCGGCAGCGGCAGCTAAGCAAGATCCCTGTCAGTTCCAAAGATGTTCTCAAATAAAAGATATTTCAAGATCGGCTAGGCAAAGCTATGCCATGTGATCTTCGTACTCCATCTAGTTTAAACCCTCTCCATCACAGGTCTAGGGTATAACAATGGTACAGAGTAGAACAAACAAACAAAAGCAGCGTCCTGGGGTTAGAGACTACTATGTAATTGGTAAAGACACATCGAAAATGGTCCCATATACCAACTCCACTGTATTTCCAAGTCAGTATACATGCCCCTTTCAGCGAACCTCTTGGAGGCTGTCCGCTACCTCAAGGAACAGGAGTCGAGATGCATGCCCTACCAACGACCTTGTCCATGTCGTCGGGTCTTGTTAGGATTATATCATGGCTCACAAGATATGACTCTTCTTCAAAGCTACCTTTATCTGATATAACATCCTCTGCCATGATCATCTGATAGATTGAAGGTACACATGAACCATGCCAAGTGAACATGTACGTGAAAGGAAATTACTTCCAATTTGATGCGCCAAATACACGCTCAAGGCTGCCTTACTGAGTCGTCGCATCTGTTTGCTCTGTTCCGCCGAGGTCAAGAAGTCCTCCGCTTCCGCAGGATCTTCCGGCCAGCATGTTCCATTCTCATCGTCGTCGATCTCTTGGGTAGAAGATTTGAAGCAGTCCCGCCCGCTCAACCACTTGCAACACAGCTTGCGTCCTTCAGGATCCATGCACAAATGTAGATAAGACGAATGATGGCATCCGTGACCATGTGATCGGTTATGAATGGACGTCAACGATGTTCGAAATGGAATTGAAGGTCAATCATTCTTCCCCCTCATGGAAACCGCGACTTGAGCACCACGGAGTTACAGTCCTGAGGGTAGGAGCTGACACCATTCAGCATCGTTTCACATCTCGAAGATTGAGAGGGACAAGTTACATGAACCTTTTCAGCATCGGCATAGCGGTTTATAACTATATCATGCTTCCATAGAAGAAAAGGGCGATTGTATTCTGTGTCATTGAGGTGTTCAACGACGCGCCGCAAAAAGCCTCGGCACCGCCAATTTAGAAACATTCTCTTGAGGCCACGCGACTTTTTTGACTTTCATCATCCACTCACGTTTCATTGTTCCTGCACATTCATTACATACTGTACCTGTACATGTACCTGCAGAAACCCTTTTTTGTCTGGTGGCTTGTGCTTCGTTCTTTTTATCGCACATCTGGATCAACTTCGGGGCTTTCTATAGATCTTGACCGCGGCTCAACCAAGCCATTGTGTTATGCATCGCGCTCCTTTGCGGATGGTCCGGGATTTTTTGTACGTCGATTTCGATTTTTGTTAGCATGCACCCGCTAGATCTTGGGAACGACTTTGCTCCCTGGTAGCAATTCGTGAATTGCAAATCCATATGCGGATGGTGTCACCATGATCTTCGCATACTCGCCTTTTCGGCGGAAAGTGGTTGCTGCAGTCATCTTGTGTTTTACAATCTTCCTTTTGCACCAGCGCTCGTCAACGACGCCAGACCAATATCCCACAACCATATTGGTTCCGACCAGTGGCCGACATGACGATCAAGGTTATCTACCCGTCGCCGAGGCTTCCGATCTCTGCGCTCATCACGGCTGGCGGCCGTATCCAGACCGCGAGAACCGGCGAAAAGTCTATGACATATTTTTGGTGAACACGGAGCTGGATTGGCTTGAGATTCGACTGGGCGAGCTCAGCGAAGATGTAGACTACTTCGTCGTCGTCGAAGCTCCGTATAAATTCGTCGGGTTACCTAAACCGCTTCATGTTCAGGAAAACTGGGATCGCTTCTCACAATGGCATTCTAGGATGATTCATCATGTCATTAACGAAACTGATGTACTCAACACCTTCAAAGACACCTGGGGCCATGAAACTTTCATTCGCAACAGCATGTTCTACCAGGTCTTTCCTTACCTAGAGGGGGACCGAAAGCCAAGTCCCGGCGACGTGATACTCGTCTCCGACATTGATGAAATCCCTCGACTGGATACAGTCCGTACGCTTCGGAATTGCAACTTTCCGCGCAGACTGACTCTTGCTTCTCGATTCTACTATTACAGTTTCCAGTGGGCCCACGTCGGCGAGGAATGGAAGCATCCACAGGCTACGTACTATGAAGGCATCGACAACACTGTCCCTCCACAGGAGCTTCGAACTGGGAAATCTGACGCGGTTCTCACAAATTCCTCTTGGCATTGCAGCTCATGTCTACCTACCATCGACGATTTTGTAACAAAAGTCACCTCTTTCAGCCATACCAAGTACAACACACCGGCATCGAGGAACAGGAGTAACATCTTGCGTCATGTCAGGTCCGGGCTGGACTTGTTCGACCGGCCTGGAGAATCATACGATCGGGTCGACGATAACAGAGATGTGCCGACATATGTTGAGCAGCATAAAGACAAATTCAGATACGTTTTGGATCGAGATCCCCCGAGCGGGAACTTTTTAGACTACGACGAAGTAGACGATTAATTTATCAATGTCGTAGGTTGCCACGATCATTACAATCGGTCAAAACATGAAAAAAACTTTGGCTGATCAAGTTCATATTGACCTTGACCTGATTATCGAAAACCAAGAAAGCAAAAGAACAACAAGGTTGCAGATATTGAAATCAATAGCTGCGATCAATGTTCCTCGTGTATTCATGTTAGGCACCTCGATGTCCAGCACCAACATCACATGACCGTCGCTAACACCGTTCTGGTCAAAGCATATTGTCCCATTGCCATTCCGCCTCCTGCTCACACCACTACTTTTTCTCCTTCCTTGCCGAAGTCGCTGAGCTTACTATGAAGTCGGCAGCATCTGACGCATTGGATCCGTAGGATAGGTGTGCTGTAGAAATGATAACACCCCCTTCGCAAATGTTGTCTCCAGAAGCACAATAGATTTTTTGTTTGTCGATTTGGGCCACAGCGTCTGGGTTGTCAGGATCACCGAATGTTACGGCGGAGGAGACTTGTGAGGCGGTGTCCGCGGAGATCTGAGAAGCTGCGTTGTGAACTAGTTGAGCGCCTTGGCTATACGTGGGATGGAATGTCAGTGACCTGTCAAGGAAGAGAAGAGCGGTTCGGATCAGGCGATAAGACATTACCTATACCCAGACATGACGACATTCGAATCCGGACAGTCGGCAACAGCTTCGGTCACCATGTCGGCCATGGTCGTGCTGCCGGTAGAATCTCCGCCTTCGAGGAATCCCGCGACATCAGCATCATAGGAGACCCCGGTCACATTGACATTGCTGGCTCCCACGAGAGACTCAAGGGCCGACTGGAGAGGTGGACCGACAATGGATCCTAAGGTACCGGTCTCAGAGGTGCCGCGGGCGAATATGACAATGTACTCAGCACATGATGTCGTTTGGCGCGCGAAGCTGAGAAAGCCGGCATCTGCGTCAGGGACGGGGCGGCCAGACACCAGAGCCAGGGGGAGGAGAAATGATAGCACAGATGAGGGAACCATACTGATGGGGATAGAGGTATATCTGATAGTAAAAGGCAATACTGAGCGTACCTTAACTGGCTCCTATGGATAGGCAGATGAGAAACGGTTCTACATGAGGAGAGACACCTCCTTTTGAATTCGAGGCAGGAGTGGTCTGACCATTTCCCAGCCAAAACATGCCGAGGTTGTCGACAGTAACATCCTGCAAGAAACTGGTTTTTTAATTACATATGTATCACATTAATAGTAAGCAAATGGACGGCATTATAGATCACAAAGGCTGTGTCAACGGCCGAGGACGAAGAAGATTCATGAGCATGAAGAGGAGTATTAGTCTTGGCATTCATCTCACCCTGAAACGAGTTTCCCTCTGGGCTATTAGGTTAGAGTATTAGGTAAAACGGTAAATCGTTTTCGGTATCGGGTATTAAGATAATATATTACATTACTATAGTATCCAATCGCGTATAATTTATTATTTTATTAACTATTTATAGATATTATCTTTTTATATCTATCTTATCGACTTCGCTGTCGTCGTTTTTATTTTATATTTAAATCTCGCTGTCGCCGAATCGATTAGATGTCGATATAAATAA
>LCWF01000148.1:0-90769 GCA_001006345.1 Phaeomoniella chlamydospora | reverse complement strand
AATATAGCTATACCTGAGTGTTTTGGTCGTTTCATTTTGTTTTATTTTAGACGTTTATGTATGTATCATACGTACATTTTCTATATTTTGGTGTATTCTGACTTGACTTCGATATATTCATTCAGCTTCCAATCAATCCTACGGTATCCTATGTCTATGTATGGAGGAAGATACTGTTTATTGTTACCGTTGCCGTGATAATATCTGATGTGACTGATACAAAGAAAAGGGGAGGGAAGGGGGGTCATATCCAAACCGAGGATCCAGACTCGGATCAAACAGATTCGTTTTTATACAAAAGAAAGTCGATGTTGATAGAGCCGACTTATTCCTCGTCATTCTTCCCCCCCTAAGCTCTTCCTTATACTTCCAAAACGTCGTCTGATGCTACCTCCACCACTGTGTCTCTTGCCGGTGGTATTCGCTCTGGCCACGTTTCCATCTCTGCCCTCGGGGTTTCCTTCCCACATCTGTTTCAAGACGTTTTCTCTGCCGGGACCATCATAACGATCTCCTTCACCGCTAGACGATTTGGCACGTCGGCGGCTAGTCATTTCAATGCTGGATCCACCGTCGGCTGTGTGAGGAGATAGTCTTGACTCTTTCAATTTCTTCTCAATGGTGTAACTTGGTTCGCCTTTCCCTTTGATGTCGTCGGGGTGGTATTGCTATTGAGATTGTGTTAGAAGACGGATGAGGATGGAAAGGTTCGAGGTTATCAGAACTCACCACACCAGGCCAACGCTTATAAGCGCCTCCTTCAGGATTTCCATCAATCATCATATTTTCTCCTTGCTCATAACGATACATGTGGCCATTTCGGTCAACTTCGCCAGGAGCGTACGATGCAACACCGTCGAGGGGTCGGTGTCTTTCCACTGCATCTATGATCTTTTCCCTTGGTGTTGCTTTCAAAGCCTCTTCGTTCGACGCCGCCACAGCTTCGAGAGGCGAGTTTCTGAAGGATGTATTTCTGGCATAGTACGTGGCATCGAACGGACCTTCGTGATGGTACGGATGACCGACAACATCAAGGCTATCAATCGTGTCAGGCCGTATGTGATGATGTTTACGCAAATGGGGTGCTCTGTATGCCTTTTTGCTCTCTTTTGTCAAAGTTTCGAGAGGTCTGTGTGATTTGTCGCCTGGGAAGCGCTCGCCGAGAGAACTACCCCGAGGTCTACCTGGAGCGTCGCCCGTGGTGGGCGATAGTCGAGATCGATCATATTCTCCAAAGGTTTCATTTCGATGGGCAAATTTATCTTGGCGAGGTGAGGCTGACGGAGGAGGAGATGGGTAGGTGTTTCGTGAACCGGCATCACTGACCCTCCGGGAAATCTCGGATTTGTTGATAAATGGATTCTTAGAAGCCGACGAAGATTTCCTGAAAGGATTGTTCTTTTGTAGCTTGCTTGAGGTTCTCGATGGCGATTGAACCGAGGGGTTCCTGCTGACCGTAGAAGCGGTCTCGGATGGTGGAAAGAAATGAGTTCCGGGTCCATCCTCAGCGCTTGGCTCTGGCTCGTTCAGAGGATCGATCAGAGCTCTTTGAGCCTGTGGAAAAGGCGAGTTAGGACGTTATCTTGAGGCGACCGTTCAACGCGACATACCCAATGCTTATCTTCTGCGCTTTCCATTCCTGCTGTGTTTCGATGGTGTTATGCTATTGCAAAGTAAATCTGGTCTTGAAATTTTTTGGGTGACGCCGGAGTTCAGCGGATAAATATTTGAGTGATAATGATAATGATAATGATACCCGATAACCTCGAGATGAGAGTAACGGCGGGCACGTTGGATTGGATGGGGATGAAGAAATCGGGATGGGATATACCTGAGAAGCTGTTTGTTTAAAAGAGGTGATCGAGTAGATGATGTCGCGAATGATCGACAAAGATGTAGCTGGGCAGTTGCTGACGAACAGGCCAGGCTACTTTGGAGAAAGGGTGATGGAATCGGACTACGTCACACTGGGACCGACACCAAAAATAAATTACTTTCCCGTCCGTCCCTTTCTTTGACTACAGTAACTTACTCGGAGGACCTAACTCCCTATGTACTGTAATTAGGTACAGGAGTTACCTACATAGTACTATTAGGTACAGGGCGCTCAGGGTAGAGAGCAAGACAACTCAACAAACATTTCGGTCTTAGAGCCAAGTCACCAAAACTAGAACGAACCTGGTTTCCGGTAGTGTGCTTCGCATCCGTGTTGGCTTAGACAGGGATTATTCCAATAGTTTTCAGCCCAAAAGCCCCGTCATCAACGATGGAGAGAAAGCGTTGCAGCACAAGCCATCCATCACCTGTAGGTCTTATATGTACTGTAGATAAATGACGCTGAGTATTCGATAAGGATTGACATCCCTAGGTAGGTAGGTACATGTAGGTACAGAGTAGTACGATGGGGGTCAATAGGGAACTACATGTACCTACAGTACCTAAGGTACCCACCTACCTAGGTACAGGACTTGCTCCTCCGAGCACCTAATGTATCGTACAGTACAAGAGTAATCCCTGAGGCTAAATCAAATTCAACAGGCCTTCGAAAAGATACGATGATGGATCACCGAGCTTATTCCCAGAATACTCTCCTCGCCGTTACAACCCTCCAGAGCATCTATCTACATGTACATTGTTGCTCCACAGGGTCACCCCTGTCACACAACCATCATCGCCATCATCACAAACCTTCATCATTCCATTGATCCATCATTGATCAATAGGGCTTTAGACGCCAGATTCAATTATCAACTCGGTATCATTATTCTCTCGAAAAGACCTCCTTTCCGCTGCTGTTGCGGGCGACAAGCGAGGTCGCTATGGTGTGTTACTCATGATCGAATCATGAGGTGCTCGAGAGTCAATTGTCCTGCGCCAGGGGCCGTTTCCTCCCCCCCCAAAACGCGGGTCATAACTAATTACAGTACACTTCAAGGTCCAGCGTCCCCCCAGCCCCAAAATGAAAGAGAGAAAAAAAAGTGGTTGTGGGCAGCAGTGATGCAACGTATTCGTCCCCACTCCCGCTCCACTTACTGACGTACCTGAACATCTCAACTTCGCCTCGGGCTAACCGTGTTGATTGAGCTTGTTTCGGTCCACCTCGACATCCCTACCGAGTATCACCACCCATTAATTGGCACAAGTTTCAATTCGGTCTACTACGGATGCGGTATCTCTATCGTGTCTTCTTCTTTCATCCATTACTCTGAGTAACTTATACTTTCAACATCTAGTTGTCGAACATCCCTGTCCGTCGGTACTTACAAAGTATTGCCTCTCGACCATACCCGTCGAAGAATCACGGCACGAACTCTTGAATTGCGCCTCGATACCCTAGGGAATCCGGCCAAGCCTGCCAAACTCGGTACTGGAGTAGATCTCAAAGAATGGTCCTGGTAGAATATTCGGATTCTAGTTCGGATAATGAAGCTCTCCAAAAATCATTAGAGACACATCCTCTTGCCAAAAGGAAAAGGCCGAGTTCCGGTCGCAAGGATGTAGTTGCAAGTTCTCTCCCGCCGCTGCCGTCCAGTTTCCTGGATCTCTATGCCACTAATGTCAGGACCGCCGCTGCCGATGACCCAACGCTACATGGTGGTCGCAAACGAGCCACACCACATGTCGAAGGCAATTGGCCCACACATGTTTACCTGGAGTGTATGTTCGGTCATTCGAGTGACCAAATCAACGCTGACAGTATGAGGGTGGCCCAAACGGTCAGAGAGGGAAATTCTAGACCAGACAATTGCACGATGCCAATCAACTCTACCAGACGATATTGTGCTCCATAGTCATCTCGTCAGTGATCTCGGCGCGGCACTGCCACTCCATATCAGCCTTTCACGGCCAATTTTTCTTGTCACAGAAAATAAGGTTAGCTTTGAGCACCAATTGACCGAGACGATAAGCAGCTTGAATCTTAAAGAGTGCGTAAACTTGCATCAAACCTGGTCGACAAGCTACTGACTCGCCGCAGATTCTCTGTCAGCCCATCTGAACTCGCCTGGGTCTCTAATTTCGAAGGTACACGTTGGTTTTTGGTTTGGAAGCTAAACCGGCCTCAAGAAGACGCATTGAACAAGCTACTAGTCACAACTAATGATGTTGTCAGTGCCTTTGGGCAACCAGTGCTCTACCAGACGCCTTCGCGAGCAAACATAAATGCATCGAAGAGAAGCCGAACTGATTCACTAAGAGCTGCGTTTCAAAAGGATTTCTCACAATTTTTTCACATAAGCATCGCGTGGTCCGTTACTAACCCTAAAAGCCAAGATATACTTGCTGTCAAAGACTTCACTCCGCAAGCACACGGACTTGATGTGCATTTCGATAGTGTGAAGGTCAAAATTGGAAATAGTATCAGCAGCATTCCTCTCCGGACAAATATGCAATCGTGTACGAATTCCAAGATCCAATGATTTCCCTGAAGAGAGAGTCTTTCTATGTCGGTATCCGGATCAAGACAACGGTCAAGTTCTGGCAGCATCGTTGGTTCTAGTGACTCCATCAAGGACAATAGAGCATGGCACAAATTCCGGTATACAAGATTGAAGAGATGAATAGTATATTGGTCATCAAGGCCGGGCACTGCAGAGTGCTGCCGAGCTCTATATCACCAATCATGGCCCCAGTCACGATGCTGCAGACATTGATCTATTTACATCTTCAGCTAGCCTGTGGGATGGGGTCAATGACGGCGTGGGAAAGGCTGCGTTCGAATGTGCAGTTGCGACTCCAGCAGACAAACAAGCTGCAGGAAAAACATCTTGAGCTCGACCAGGTACGGCAGAACTATATCGTTGAGGTTTTCTGGTTGCGTAGATGTTGTCTACTTGCGATCCCAATCCCTACCGCCTCGTCCACTACTATGAGTCAAGCCTGGTGACTTTTCATATTCGGACTTTTGGAAGCGCAAGCAGATGATGAGATGGTACCTATAATTGTTCTACAACATGAAATGTGAGGCATGTCCAGGATTTAACACTTTTCTGTGTCCATATCACCAAATTTTCCCTTGTAGACAAGAGAGCGAATGCAACTTGCGGTTCCGTTCGGTAAAACCGGGCAAGACATGCGGTCCCGAAATATAAACTCCTGTCATAGACACAGTCACCAGCCACGAGTAAAGTCATGAGACTCTTTCCATACAGAAATCACCCAGCTCCACATGAATTATTCGTGCTCAAAGATTGATATAAAAGTTTTCCGCGATCCGTCAGAGTATCGCCGTTGGTCGACGAAGTGCTGGAAATGAAATGCTTGGTGGAAGATTAAGCCTTGCCAAGCGAGATACTAGGGATCTCAAGCTTTGCGGGGGTGGTTGTCGGTCTTTCACTAACGAGCCTGCCTCTCTGAAACTAAAATAGATTAACTGGTTCCGTTTAACAGTTGTCCACGAGGACGGTCAACGTCAGCTATCAATCAGCTCTTGATCATTTTATGACCTGCTATAGCACTTCGAAATGTCTGGAAAGGTTTGATCGTTAACGTCGTTGTTTTACAAGGCCTACAAGTCTAGTAGTGGACACCCACTCACGAGCATGCCATCCTTGAGACTGTTTGTCCGACCTGGCCATCGATGTGTCCTAATATGCCAGCAAGTGGACTGACTCTGGCTAACACTCGCTCCCTAGATGTTGCTCGGATCCAGACGGTATCCGACACCGGCTGGGCATTGTCGAACAGGCATTCGTTTCGCTTTTCAAAACGCCCCAACTCCACTGGAGGAAAGACACGGACAAATCTCCTCCACTTTTACGGCCTCCCTACTCTGCACTGCCGACCCTATGCCCTTTGACATACATTAGCCATCATCAGACTCCTCTTAAATAGATGGTTTCATTCTAGAATCGTCATCTAAAATGTGTCACCGCCGAAATTACGGATAAATTTTGCCACAACATTAGATCACATGTGCCACAAGAATACGGCTAGATCTACCATCACGGCTTGCTCAAGAGGAGACCATGAGATATATAAAGCAGTGTATTCCTGGGGAGGGAGGGGGGTTTTTACCGTCCGTTTGCTTCTCTTCTCTTCATCTTTCGTCAAACTATTCCCTTCTCTTCTGCCTTGATTCGATTCCTTCAAGTTTGGTACAGTCGCAATGCCTTCGTACAAGTTCTCCCTCGCGGTCATTGCTCTCTCAAGCGCAAGCGCTGTACTTTCCAATCCAATCGCTGCACCTGCAGCGTCACCGGCTCCAACTTCAGCACCTGATATCAACAAGAGAGCAACGACGTGTACGTTCACTGGATCAAAGGGTGCCTCCTTTGCCAGCAAGTCCAAGTCTTCATGCTCCACAATCGTTCTTTCCGCTGTGGCTGTCCCATCCGGTACCACCTTGGATTTGACTGATCTTGAGGACGGAACTCACGTGAGTCTTTTCCAACCATGATCTAGAATCGGAACGCGCATATCTAAAAGACCCAGGTCATCTTTGAAGGTGAAACGACCTTTGGATATTCAAAATGGAGTTGTCCCCTTGTCTCTGTGTCAGGAATGGACATCACAGTCAGTGGAGCCTCTGGTGCAACCTTGAATGGAGATGGTAGTCGTTGGTGGGATGATGAAGGCAGCAATGGTGGTATCACCAAGCCAAAATTTTTCTTCGCCCATGACTTGACATCTTCTACCATTGAGAATCTGAAGAATGTCAACTCGCCTGTTCAGGTGTTCAGCATTGACGGGTAGACCGATCTGATTATGACTGATATCACCATCGATAACTCCGATGGAGACGACAATGGTGCGGCAAACACCGACGGTTTTGATATCGGAGACAGCACAGGGTTTACAATAAAGTCGGCGACGGTCTATAATCAGCATGACTGCGTCGCCATCAACTCTGGCGAGGTGAGGGCCCTTTCGACTCAATGGCTACTCTTGGTTCACGTTTTCAAACTAGACAATCGTTTTCTCTGGAGGCTACTGCTCTGGTGGCCACGGTCTTTCTGTTGGATCTGTTGGCGGCCGCAGCGACAACACCGTCAAGGGTGTCACGTTTGAGAGTTCCACGGTCATCAATTCGCAAAATGGTAAGTCTCCTAACGCGACCCGACGTAGGAGAGACTGACCCAAAGGCAGGAGTCCGAATCAAGACGGTTTACGACGCCACTGGCGAGGTGACCGACGTCACATATAAGGATATCACCCTTTCTGGCATCACTAAATACGGTATCGTCATTCGACAGGATTATGAGAACGGTAGCCCAACTGGCGACCCAACGACTGGTGTCCCTATCACTGACTGCACGTTTGATGAAATCACCGGAACAGTGGAGAGCGATGCGGTTGAGATCTTCATCCTTTGTGGTGATGACAGCTGCTCTGACTGGACCTGGGAGGACATTGACATCACCGGTGGAGAAACAAGCGATGGCTGCGAAAACGTCCCGAGTGGTGCCAGCTGCTCTGAATGAATCAACGTTGGTGAAGCATCAGGCAAAGTGGACGAAGTAGGATTCGATACGTTGCTGAGCTGTGATTGGCCTCCTTGAGCAAAGCGATCCTTGATTGATCTCTTGTCCTTTTCGAATATACATAGTTCGCTCATTTGCAGGCTTGAGTACACGAGCTGCCTTTATTCTTAAACCTTCGGGGGACCTTAGTCATTGCACATTGTACCAGTGGTTGACCTGACCATTTGAGATATGCACATAAAGAACCGCCGTTTCTCTGGAACTCAAAATAGTGAATGGCCTCAGATAGAGTGATGGCAATACAGTGACTGCCTGGACTGTTACCCACGTCCAGTAGGAAAGGGCATTGGGTGCGGCTGTGTGGTGATTATGATTACTGTAAAAAGGAAACTATCGGAAACCGCGAGTTACAGTAGGCGGAGAACTGTCCGCTATCGATAACGAGTTCCAATCATAACGAAAGTCAGAGTATAATATTGTGCCACTATCGACAATCAATTTCCTCTGAAGTCACAGTCGCCGTCATTGGTCAAAGCTCCTCTCAACATCATGTTAAGGCTTTCAGGCCGGAGAGTTGGCGCAACATAAGATTTTATCCAGCAGTGGTCGAATTGAATAACCTCGTTCGAGTGTGGCAATGGACCTTGTGTCCTCGCCCGTTGATGTGGAAAACCGCGAGACTGGCGTATCTGAGCCTCAATCGCAGGGATCCAACAGCTCCGGTCTAGTCCCCTCGCATGGTATCTTCATCGACGTCGAACCCCCTGCCAATTCTGGATCTCATCGCCCTCAGATACTTAGCCATTTGTAAGTCAATTAGACTCATGCGTCAGACACGGAGTTGATCAAACATCCGCAGATCGACACCCGCATATGAAAGCCCGCTCAGGCATCATAGACGCACACCGTCCGCACCTCGACAAGTCAAGGTCGGGCAACCATCTTTGACAAACATTGCTTCGTAGCTGATAATTCCATCAGGAATCGTTGAATGCACGTTCTCATTATGTTACTAGTCAGGATGATGGCAGTGCCCAGCACCGAATCAATCAGTACATCGTCAAGCAAGAGATAGGGCGTGGCTCTTTTGGCGCCGTACACTTGGCTGTGGACGAGAACGGAGAAGAATATGTAAGAAATGCAACGCCCACCTCGAGAACCTATCGCACCATTCCATAGTGAACGTTATCTACGCATATACTAACACCAACCCAGGCGGTTAAAGAATTTTCGAAGTCCCGCTTGCGAAAACGAGCCCAGTCTCACATCCTCCGAAGCCCCAGGGCACTTCGACAGCGAGGAAACCTTGCGCCTGATGACTTCAATTCCCCGCTCCATCGGAATCCAGCAACTGATCCAAACACGACTTCCCAAGCTACCAATTCAATCAACCTCATTCGAGAAGAAATAGCCATAATGAAGAAGCTCAATCACCCGAACCTGGTCTCGCTCATTGAAGTGCTTGATGATCCCAAAGAAGATTCACTATATATGGTCCTAGAGATGTGCAAGAAAGGAGTTGTCATGAGGGTTGGCCTAGGAGAAACTGCTGACCCGTACAGTGAAGAACAATGTCGATGTTGGTTCAGGGATCTTATGCTAGGCATTGAATATCTGCATGCGCAGGGCATACTTCATCGCGATATTAAGCCTGACAACTGTCTTCTGACGAAGGATGACGTTCTGAAGGTAGTTGATTTTGGAGTATCCGAGATGTTCGAAAAGGATTCCGAGATGCTAACCGTCAAGTCTGCCGGTTCGCCTGCTTTTCTTCCCCCTGAACTTTGTGTGGTACGCCATGGAGGAATCTCTGGGAAAGCTGCGGACATATGGTCTATGGGTGTCACTCTATATTGCCTGCGATTCGGCAGGATTCCATTCGAGCGGGGAGCCATCCTTGATTTATACGAAGCCATCAAAAATGATTCACCAAATCTTCCCGCTGGGCATGATGACCCATTTTGCGATGTGATGTTGAAACTCTTGGAGAAAGACCCGGAGAGACGTATAAAGATGAAGGAGTTGAGGGTTGGTCTTAATTCTCGTATACACCGCTTGATCCATGCTAATCTTGTCAAGGAGCATCCTTGGATCACCAAAAATGGGACCGATGCCCTTCTATCGTACGAAGAGAATACCTCCGATCTGGTCGAGCCACCGACGGAAGAAGAGGTCAATCGTGCCATTACGAGCAATTTGAAAAATCTTATTACCGTTGTAAGCGATCTTGAGCCACCAGTTTGATAAGATTCTAAACATGTTATCAGATGAAAGCCGTCCGCAAATTTAAGGGACTCATCGCCCATAATCGACCGCCGATTATGGCATCTATCCTTGGAGAAGAAGGTACTCGTTATATGTCGCTATCTCCAACTAGCTTAATGGAGTCTACCTCTGGAAGAGTCCGGTCAGGGCACAAATCGATGAGTGTGGACGCCCATGACAGACGGCCATTAGAAACTTCTCTCGTGGCAGAAGGCGTCCATCGCAAGATCGAAACAACCATGCCAACAAGGGGTGGACGCTTACCCAATGACCGCAACCTAGGAGTGAGTGACATTGGCCGGGCAGAAAGTCCTGTGCCTCCATTGTATTCCCATTCTCCCCTTCTAGGGGGGCCACTTGCGGAAGATGATCGTGGCAGGACGACCCCTACAGCCGATAGGGAAGCTTTTCCTCCGTTCGCAAGAACCGATATGCTGTTAGAACCGGAGACGATGATGAAAGCGCAAACCACTGACAACATAGGACGTCGGGGGCATGCCCACGATCCATTGGAAGATCAACTGTATCTCTTCATTGGACCCTCTACATTTGCTGGAGTGAGTGAGCATGAGGAGCGACGAGGCAGCTTCATGCCCGATAATGATGATGTTCCAGTCGTGAGTGAAAGCCCTGGTGCTGCAGACATCGACATCTATGAAACCGCGTATCGCGACGAAATTGAGAGGATCCGTGCAAGATTACAAGAAGAAGGCAAAGACATGGAGGATATGGAACCTATGGTATATTTGACTCGACGTGTAGATGCAAAGCTTTTGGCACTTGGTGGCTTCGCTGGCCGTATGATGGCGTATGGAGAGGAAGGGATCGACCGGGTAAAAGAAATACGGCATCTCAAAGAAGGCAGGGCTCGGGTCAGTGGTATAAGTAGAGCATTGAGGGCTGCAGCACGCGAAGAGTATGAAAGACGAAAGGCTGAGCGACGTGCAAGGGAGACAGTGGAAACGGCCAAAGCTGAAGCTCATAAGACCAAGCATAGTCCCGAGCCGCATGAGGATGGTCGAGGTCAGGACGGCCCCCCGCCGAAGGAAGCCAAGGAGTCTGTTCAACAAAGGGATGAGGAGATGACTCCTATCGGCCGAAGTTCTTCCTCGCTGTTGTCCAGCGTTAGTGGGAAGGCCTGGGAGAAAGGAAAGCTCGCTAAAAGCTCGTTCAGGGGCTTTTACGATAAAGCGCGGGAACTGGGCTCAAGACAAGGCTCGGGCAGCTTTTAAGCATGTGTGATGATGATTCTGATTCTTGTTCTTGGTCTGGTCGAGCTGGAATTGATCAGAGGTAATCCTTCACCATTTATTGTATATCTAGTTTCTGATGCACGAGGGATATGGATCTGGAAAAGTGGTGTGCAAAACCGTGCCTCTCTCGCGGTCGATGCGGTGTTGAAAACGACATGCGCCACTTCACGTTCTTCTTTTAGCATTTGATCATAATTTACATTGACAAAAAGCAGATTGGCGTCGTCATAAGGATGATCGGTATTGAAGTTCCGGTGAGGCTTAAGGGCGATGTTGTGGAATGGGATTCGATACTGGCCAAATAGCCGTCGAAAGTCCTGGATGTTGGGTTTGAGTATGAATTGGATTTATCCGCCTAGAGGAAGACACGTTGATACCTGAGAGAACGGTACGGTACGGTAAATTATTTATCGCCCATCTCAAATGACACTTCGTTGCTCTAACTCAATACATCCATACTGTGCCTATCTCACCTCACATACTTGACCTACACATCAATCATTCATTAACTCTGTGCTGGTCGACGACGTGTATCACAACTCTCTTTCCTTTGACTCTTTTTCTTATCTTCAAAGGGCATGTAATATAGAAATCATCTTCCTGGAAAGTGTTTGTTGGATTTGCGTGCATTTTTTTCCCTTTTTAACGATAATCGTTCTCTGCTACTCCCCAACCCTTTACTAATTCTGCACGGTGCTCGCCGCTGAGGAAAAAGAGAGGCTCGCTACTACACCAAGTCCTTCGAGCACCGCGCGTCACTTGACGCTTGCCATCGCGAGAATAGTCTCTCAGGGAAAAGAAGCTGTGCTTGACGGAGGTGTTGGCATGCTCAACTAGAATCTTTCGCACGCCTTTATTCACCCTTGGTGGCCATCCTGGTGCACCTGTTTGTCACGACGAGCAGCCGCTGCACCTAAGCGACCAACAGGAAACTCCGTCAAGAAGTCAGACCAAGATCGGATTGTGCTCGCTACCTTTGCTTGATTACTTGTATTCTCGTTGGGGATTGTTCCGGGGGTGTGGCAGGATTGTTGTGTCGGGTGTTGGTCGGTACTGCACCTCCACGCTAGTTTGAGGAAACCTTACCTTCTGAACCTCACCACTACCTTGGTGACAGAAAGCTCTCCTCAACTGGCGCATAGCGCCCTTCGCAGCCATGTCGTCATTATCCAACCATGGCACGCCTGCGGATTCTGTAGATGAAGATACTATTGAAGTCAAGCCTGAGGATGGGGATTCCGTTGGGGTGGATGCGAAATTGCAGGCGATGAAAGTGACAAGTATCAAACAAGAGCCAACCGGGAGCGGCGCAAGCTCGCCTTCTCTTGCACCTACAAAGCCCCAGATCAGCAGGTCTTCTTCTTCTATATCGGTCAAATCGCCGCACAGTGATGCCAGTTCAATAGAAAAGAAAGAAGAAGTAGTCGGTGGCGATATGACCGTCAAGATGGAACCCGGTCAACCTCCCAAAATGTCACGAAGCACATCGCAAAAAGTAGCATCACGATCCCCACAGCTATTCAATCATGTACCGGATTCAACAGATGAGGCCAAGTCTACGTTTACGGTGATGGAAGCATGCACGTATTCTAACAAATGGTTGGGCTACACTGAACATGCGATGGAATGCGATTGTGCCGAGGAATGGGGTAAGTAATAGCCTCTCGTGTCGCCATTCAAGGCTACGACTTGATCATGGCATTCTAACACACGTTGCCTTCTGCTCTAGATTCTATCGAGAAGAAAAATCATGCCTGTGGTGATGATTCCGATTGTATCAACCGAGCGACGAAAATGGAGTGTGTCGGAGATTGTGGCTGCGGATCCGCATGCCAGAATCAACGATTTCAACAACGAGAGTACGCCAACGTCTCAGTGATCAAGACAGAGAAGAAAGGCTATGGTCTACGAGCAAATGTCGATTTACAGCCTCATCAGTTCATCTTCGAATACATCGGCGAAGTCATCAACGAACCCCAGTTCCGACGCCGGATGTTGCAGTATGACGATGAGGGTATCAAGCATTTCTATTTCATGTCGCTTAGCAAAGGTGAGTTCGTTGATGCGACAAAGAGAGGTAACCTAGGCCGATTTTGCAACCATTCTTGTAATCCAAATTCTTATGTCGACAAATGGGTTGTTGGTGATAAGCTCCGAATGGGAATCTTTGCCGAGAGGAGGATCAAAGCGGGCGAGGAATTGGTGTTTAACTACAACGTCGACCGCTATGGCGCCAATCCACAACCTTGTTATTGCGGAGAACCCAATTGTACTGGATTCATTGGAGGCAAGACTCAAACAGAGAGGGCAACCAAACTTTCCAATGCCACCATCGAAGCTCTTGGTATTGATGACGGCGATGGTTGGGATACTGCAGTGGCTCGGCGACCTCGAAAGAAGAAGGCTGGCGAAGATGATGAGGAATACGTCGACAGTCTGCAACCTAAATCGCTACAGGCCGATGCTGTCACCAAGGTCATGGCAGCTCTTATGCAATGCAAAGAGAAGTGGATCGCTGTCAAATTATTATCCCGGATACAGCATTGCGAGGATGAACAAGTGCGAAACAGGGTTGTCAAGATGCACGGTTATCAGATTCTCAACTCACAACTTTCCGCTTGGAAAGAAGATGTTAATGTCACCTTGCAAATCTTGGACATCTTGGACAGTTTCCCCCGATTGACTCGTAACAAAATCATCGATTCGAAGATTGAGACGACGATGCAACAGTTCACCAAGAGCGAGGACGAAAGGGTACGAGAAACAAGCAATCGTCTTCTGGATGAATGGTCCAAATTGGAAGTTGCTTATCGAATACCTCGAAAGAAACGAGACCCTAAAGACACTTCAACACCTATAAAAGCAGAGCGTACTCATTTCGAACGACGAGAGTCTTCCTTTCAAGAGCGAAAGCGGTCAAGATCACGCTCACGCTCACGCTCGCGGTCCAAGACACCACCTCGTGGCCCTTCGAGCACACCATCCGGGCCACGGGCAAATCTACCTCAAAGAAGTGGTAATTGGCAACGCCCACCCCCTTTCCGTCATCCCGCCCCCCTACCCAAAGGCTGGTTTCAAGCAAACTCCGATGGCAAGACATATTATTACTCTGCCACCGGACAGACGCAATGGACACGGCCTAGCGCACCCGCTAGCGAACCTCCGCCGCCACCGAAGCAGCCTTCCAATCAAGACGTACTCAAAAGCATCATCGACAATATCGTCACTGCAAAGGAAAAGGAACGAGAGGCAAAGGTTAATACACCAGACACTCCCAACCCTGCAGCCAAAGAAAAGAAAGAAAGGAAGGAAGAGAAGTGGAAATCGTATGATGAAGAGAAGAAGAAGAAACTTTACGAAAACACCGTAGGTGGACCCCATGGTGCTCGATTAACTCGTGCTAACAAGGTTCCAGCTCTTTCCCCATATATCCTACGTTGTCAGCAGGTACAAGTCGAAACTTCCAAGAGAAGATTTAAAACGATTTGCAAAAGAGGTACGTTCAGTCAACAAATACCAAACACTTCCAATGTTGACCAATCATTCCTAGATTGCGAAGAAACTCGTCAATTCCGATTTCAAAAGTGGTCGTGTTGAAGATCCTACCAAAATTTCTGCAAAGCACGAGAAAAAGGTAAAGAAGTATTGTAAGGAATTTTTCGACAAAGCTGTGGCCAAACACGTTGCACATCAAAAGAAGAAAGCAGACAAAGCCAAGGGTAAAGATGGCAGCAATGCAAACGGCTCCACTAGTGCAAAGCCTGGGGCATCACCTACACCCGATATCAAAGATGACGATGATGCAGATGCTCAATCCGATGTCGACGTAAAAATGTCGGATGACGAGGACGACGATGACAGCAAGCAAGCTGAAATGTCGGGAGATTCAACGCTCAAACGCAAGAGACAGGACGTCAATGATGACAACCAGTTTCTATCATCATCTAATCACCCACCCCACGAAAATGGCGACACGACTCCAACTTCCCCTCTCAAACGTCTTCGCTCACAATCTCCTTCATCTTCGGCTACAGAAATGGCCGCTCCACCCCCTCCAGCTCCTCCGCCTCCACCTCCCATGACCGCAGAAGACGGCGACGAAGTATCTCCCACCGACGTAGAGCAGGAACAACAAAACGGCCATACCCACGATGCAGAACCACCCACTGCATTCGAAGGAAAAAGTATGGCTGATGTACTTGCTAGTGCTCAGCAGGATGGAGATGGTGAAGGCGACGAAAATCCAGACACAGATGTACACATGCACGATACAACGAATGCTGTTGCCAACAATTCGCAGTCCAACGAAGGCAAGCAAGTATGACCTGATCTTCAGGATTTTTCTTCATCCCAATCAGTACATACATACGCATCCTAAAGATTACAAGATTCTCTGTCTGCCTGTATATATATATACACACCCTTATGATTGACTGGTATTACTACAAACCCCATTCATCTCAATACTTTTTTTTCAAATTAAATCAATATACCTATCTATCTCCCTCCCTACGTTATTTGCACATCTATCACCGTCACATACCCACAACTTTCATCCATACATACCTGTATATCTACATAAAGTAGGTATCTGCCAGGGAATCGATCGATTTGCTTGCACTTGCACTTACACTCGCTCAGAAAAGTGTTTCAGCACATGGATACATGTTTCGGTGAAATTTATGATCAATAGTGTGTTCTTTTCTATTGTAGAAGCCTTAAATATCGGTTGGATGTAATAATACAATCAAATTGATTCATACAATGTGACAAGAAGACAGACATGGTGATACGATGGGCTCTGAATAACTTAAATCACCCTCGTCCATTCTGAATTGCTTTTGTGATAAGAAGAAACCGGTATGGACTGATCTCAATCATCATCTGAAAAATCGACCCATCAAACCTCCAGCCAAATTCCCGACCAGGCCTCTCGCGAACCCACTCCCAGCCAACGCCGAATTGGCCAATCTACTCGCCTGGCCGAATTTGTCGCACCGTGAGAAAGCGACCGTATTCGTAATCGTCAAGACCAAGGCGATAGCCACCAGACTCAACCAAATGACGCCGATCAACCTGACCAGCGCGAGGATCGCAAGACCAACCCATAACGCCGGGGCGACGTATAAACTTAACCAGAAGAATCGGTGATCGGTGGGGTTTTGTTCTTGGTTTGCTGAGGAAAAGGAGTTGGCTGAGGAATGGTAGGATGGGTCGTGACGGGACTCAAAGACCCAGTGGGACTCGCCGGTCGTGGTGTTGACCTCATTCCACCAGCGGAGACCGACGAGGCGGCGACCGGCGATGTTCTTGAGGTAGTAGAAATCGATGGAGAGAAGGAGGAGAGTGAGAATGAAGACTAGGACGCTGTGAGGGGGACACGCAGTATTAGCATGTGATACCGGAGTGAGTGTCTTGGTGGACAGCCGAGAAATGGATTGGGATTGCGCAAAAGAGACGGAATGCAGTTGGGTTTCTGAACTGGGGAACGAAGAAGCAGAAGACATATCTGAACATACAAATTCTTGATAAAAAGCACCCCAAAAAGGTACATTAACAAACTCCCTGGCAAACAAGTCCGTCAGCGTTGACACATTATTGATCAAGCCCTCCCTCCAAGCTCCAAATTCCAAACTCACCTATCCGGAAACTCAAGTACGTCAACAACGTGATCGGATGAGCGCTGAGACGCCAATTTAGAGCTCCAGCTTGGTCCGTCATTTTCGTTCAGCGATCGAGATATTGCGATTCTTAATTAGCGCATTGGTGATGTTTGGGACCTACGTCCAGCGCATGTGAAGTTACAACACGTATGCTCGGGGAGTCGCGTGGAGAATAGGCGGTGAAAGGTGGCAGAATCTAAGGATGTACTAGTACTTTACTGTCTTGTCGTTGTAATTAATTACATCAAGCTTTGGGAAAGGGTGCGGAGAAGAGAAGGGGAATGTGGAGTAATTATACACTCTTACGTACCATGTGCGGCTCTTGTATTGTATGATACATCCTACTTCTTGCTATAACTAACGTTAATTAAAAAGAGTCTGGAAGACTGTGTGACTGATATCATTGCATATGAGCTGACAATTGTCTCTGATTGTGTGTACAATTATTAAGATGTATTCGGTTTAGTATCCTTGGTGGGTATCTTCCTTGGACTCGGGGCATTGGACGTATAACGTACCAAGCTTCTGTCCCGATTGCATCGTTCATTCGGCGGGATTTAGAGAGAGGCTGTCATTTCTGTTATTCTTCCTATCATCAACTCGAGCTCGCTGGCAATTTTTGTTCTGGTAGATTTCCTGTTTTTCCACAGGAAAATCCTCGCTGCTTAGGAGCGAGCTCAAGCTCATCGGTCCATCATGGCATCTAAAAACATTCTCCGACGAGCTCTCCTATACGGTAATACTCGATGCTCTTTTATTTATCCAACTACAATATCTCTTGGGTTGAAATCCAGAAACTAACGTTTCTCTCTTGCCCTCAAATTCCAGTCCCCGGCTCCTCGCAAAGATTTCTGGAGAAATCCCGGCGCTTAACCGCCGATTGCGTCGCCTACGACCTCGAAGACAGTGTCACGCCGGCCAACAAACCTGTGGCCAGACAATTGGTTCGCAAGGAATTAGATACACCATTGCCATCAATTATTCGAGAACGGGCAGTGCGAATAAACTCCGTAGGCTCCGGCCTCGCACTATCCGATTTAACGGAAGTCCTCAAATCCCCAAACCTCACTACCGTTGTAGTCCCTAAAGTCGAATCCGCAAGCGACTTGACCTTCATCACCGATGTGATACACCAGCATCGTTATGCAAACCCACCGCAATCTCCCAACTCGTCTCCATCAGCAATCCAAATTATCGCTCTCATTGAATCCGCCAAATCCGTCATCTCTCTCCCTCAAATCACAACCTCAACTCCATTACTCTCAGGTCTAATATTCGCCGCCGAAGACTTCAGTCTCGACCTCTCTATAACTCGAACCCCATCCCTGACTGAATTCCTCTACGCCCGCTCTGCCATCGTCACTGCGTCCCGCGCTGCCAACTTGCCCTCCACCATCGACCTTGTCTGCACCACTCTCGACAAGAACAAGTCCTCCTCGTCCCAAGAGCCCACCACCCTCGAAACCGAATCCCTTTCCGGCCTCCACCTCGGCTTCAACGGCAAACAAGTAATCCACCCCTCACAGCTCTCGACTGTACAACGCATATTTTCTCCCTCCCCGGACGAAATCGAATGGGCAATCCGGATCGAAATCGCTCAAGCCAAAGCCGAGAAAATGGGTAAAGGAGCATGGGCTCTCGATGGGAAAATGATCGATCGACCCGTTGAAGGGAAAGCGAAGGCTTTATTGAGCAAAGCTAGAGCTATTGACGAGAGGGAAGGGGGGTATGATTTGGAAGGGTTGAGGGAGAAGTGGAAGGGTGTGGAACCGGAATGAGGATAAGAAGCGACCATTTCAAAATGAATCAATCTATCATACGCCATGAACTAGACACCCCAACCATCCATCATCCAAAATAAAAGTCCTCTGAAGAAACGGGAAAAAAGAATAACAAGATAACTCATTCCATGTTTCCGAATACTCTACTAGTTATACTAACTTATAAATTCTTTTTTTTCTCCTTTCTCCTTTCTCCTCCATTTTCCTTTCCTCATCAACACCAATTAACATCCTATAAAATAACTCGCTCGCTATCCATAATAATATAACACCTTCCCACCTTCTTCAATATCACCATCATCATCACCTTTACTTTAAACATCAATATACATCAACATAACCCCCTATCCCTATCCCCATTCCCATTCCCATCCCCACCTTCACCCTCATCCTCGCCCCTAAGCACATACCACTCCCTCCTTCCTTCCTTCCCTCCCTCCCTCCTCACTTATTACCAAGTACTTATCAACAACCAATAAAAATAAGCGCTTTCAAAAAATACCGATAATCCAGTATATACCCCCCTTCCCCCCTTTTTTTTTAAAAAAAAATTAATCTTTGAACTTATTTTAATTCTGTCCGATACTATTTTAAGAATTTATTTCAATATCATTAAGAAGCATTTATTCTTATTCTTATTCTTATAGAGAGAGAGGAATAGGTAGATTGGTGGTATGTGGGTACGATAGTATAGTTTTCTGTAGTTATAACTAATTTATACCCTATAATTAGTATTGTTCATATCTATTGTGTATAGTAGGTAGGTAGGTAGGTAGGCAGGCAGATAAAAGAAAAGGGAGAGAAATTTGTTTTTTTTTTCTTTGGTTATTGGTTTTTGGTTCTTAAGGATTCAAGTTGATATAATAGAATAGATGGGTTGATCTCGGATGTGTAAGTAGGTAGGGTGTTTATGTTTGTATATACGGTGGAATATCGTATCGTATCCATCTAGCTAGCTATCAAGGGTAAAGGGAGTCTATAGTCGGAGAGATGTTTATTTCTTTCCCTCCATCAGACGCAGGTGGTGGATAAGGCATAGACTACACTTTTGTTATATAAGCGAATTCTGATCTTTCCTATATTGGAGAACAAGGGAGTCAGCTAGCCGGCCATTAGGCTTCGTCTTTGCAATATCTGGGTCTGCCTAGTCCATTGATATGGCATCAACGATCTAGACCTGGATACCCTGGCCATATTCAAGTAAGGTGGGGTGGTGAGGTAGGCAGTCGGTAGTCTTGCTTCGCAGACGAAAGATAGGAAACTACAGTTTGAAAAGTACCATTGATTGTCAATCAATGTGGTAGGTAGGTGTTGTCAGAAAAAGGAAGTTCGGTTTCGGCTCGTGCCATTGGCACCAAGTCTTGGCAAAGAAAAGAATGTCTCAGTTGTAGAGAAGGGAAGTTCTAGATTTCTGGTCGGGTCGTTCTATTCCGTGAGTTATTATGGACGATGCCGGTGCCTCGATCGGGTAATTCATTCCATGATTCGATTGTTGCAAAGCACGGCCCAAGAGAGAAATGAGAGAAGATAAAAGTTCTTCGGGATTTCAGACGTGGGGCCACGAGGTTCAGACTCATAAAGGTATATGAACTTCGAAGACGGCCGACGAACATCACGCGGGCGCAAATATTTTCAAACTCGATGAAAAGGTGTGAATTCGGCCATAGCCGATCATTTTTCGTGCTTGGGTGCAAATGTTCCGGGCTTGAAGGTCAGCAACAATAGCTATGTCGGCCTTCCCCTCATTGGTTGGCATCAAACTCGTCGAAAAATCCCTGCAACAACCCGACGGGTAATGATGCCGCCGCCCTCTCGAATAAATTATCAGTGGGTAAGCACAATATCGTCAGTTGTTAAATCTTTCCAGCAGGCCAACCTGCCACTGCTGAAATTTCCTGGCGACAAGGGGAAGAATGTCAGTACTTTGCTTGAGCAACTTCTCCAGTTCCTCCAGGACCGATGCGGGTAAGAAAAGCTCCTCCAACGATGTTGCATTATCCTCGAGCATCTTTAATGGATCAGTAATGGTGATATAAAACACTTTCATTGCAGTATATGCATCGTCCGAAGGTCGACGTGATGAACTATATTTCAGATCTGGATTGAATATCCAAATCTATTGTGGTAGGTCAGTTTCTTGATCATGGGCGGCCAGGTGCAGTGTCAATTGTCGTTGTGAGCTTACGAGAAGACCGTCTTTCTTGCCACAATGTGAACCAGCATGGATTACAAACTTCCGGGTCATTTGTGACTCTATCAGCGACAACAGGATGGCAGAAATGTGTAGCTCGAGCTTGTATGATTGCCAACTGGTCGAGGCAGTCAGCTGAGCAGCCAGACTCCACTTGTAGAGCCGCCAGCCACCCGTGTGCTCGTCTTCAAATCCAGTGAGATTTTCGCAGAAAGAGCAGTGAATCTCTCTGTGCCCATTGGGCAATCTTGCGTCAACAGCCTACATTTACCCAAATCAGTATGTGCTGAAAAAGGTAGAGATGTCCCTTGCTTTCATCCCGCGAACACCATAACTCTAGTGACAAAGTCCACGGCGAATGCATGCAAGTCTGTGAGAACTCCGCTAGCACACCTTCCGCCAATCGCTGGAAGTGATGAGGATGGTGTGATCAAGCTTCCTAGCTCAACATATTCATAGTCACTCTAGGACATCTGTATCGGTGGCCAAAGCATTGTACAGTCTGCGAAAGGCGACAGCTTTGGCCGCCTTCTTTATGTCCACTGTGTGTAGCAAGAAATAGAGGTCAAACAACAACAATGCGCTTACCTTAAGATCTATGCAGTCCTCTTTACTCAACAAAAAACTCGATACATCCACGAACGCAGTGCCTTTGGTGGCTCGGACACGATTGGCTGCACCGTATCCTTTAGCCTGTGCTGCTTCGTTTTCGTTGCCCGTAGAAGGTTTGTCTTCATCATGAGGTCTATGGCAATGCCAGAAATCCATCATCTCCGCCCAGTTCTCGCTAGGAAGATCTTTCCAGGTGAATATGGCATCTGATCGGGTGACTGGACGTTCACAATTTAGGCACCTCAAGCGGCCAGATGGGGTAAACTTGGCCGCTGACCAGGGCTCCTCCGAGCCCAAATCCTCAAAGCGCGTGGTGACAGCATTTGTGTCCTCTAGGGCTAGTCGCAGGGAAACATCCTTCGCCCTTTCGGCAGGGATCGTTACTTGAGCAGTCCCCGAGACTGCCAGGGGCAGCAGTAGTTGGGCCGTTGTACCGTCGTGGGTAACACTGATGAAGCGCCTATCGGACGAAATGTCGACTGTGGTGCCTTCATTCTTATCTGTCTGGAATGACGCGTAGAGGGTGATTTGCCCGATATTTTGCAGAACCTCTGCATATAAATTTATGTCTGCCATGCTTCAACACCGAACAAACAAGGCAGATGCTTGAAGCGCCAGTAGGCCGGCCTTTACTAGTGGTTGCAGGAGGCCATTTTCAGCAATCCATCACAGCAAAATTCCGGAGCCACTCCACAACGGCGTAGCTAGGCTGAAACACTCTTCATACGTAAGACAAAGCGTGCTGCTATTCTGGGTGGTCTGCCCAGAGTCGGGTGAAAAAATGGTTTGTACTTGTACGGGTGGAATGATTGTAATCGCTTACCGGAGTAGTGCACCAGAAGAAATTGGAGACGGTGGTGTGGATTACTATACCTGTACTCATCTGTCTACCACAACAGAGAAGCATCGTTCCGATATTGTCCTAGCTAATCAATGCCAAAGATCAGACCTACTCTAGAACTGACTGCATCGCATATAGGGAGATGTTGCTACAGTACTTCGATCGGTAGAGGCTGAGAGTGTGAGATCCCTTTACGTATGATGTGGTCTCTCATTCTACTCTTTGCGATTTGACACTAATACGTGTCTGATGTACGTACACTATCCTCTACATATCGAATACTAGGACATGCCCTCTAATCGTGGCATAGCTTCAATTGATTTCGTGCCTAATGAACTTCGATGGAAAGTGGACAAATTGAGCAATGGTTTGGCTACGGAAGCGCGGAAGGAGGAGTCCGTAGATGATGATGACCGACGATGGGTTAGCGGTTAGGTACCCAGTAATGAGCCAGAAAATGAACCAAACTACAGCTTTAGCAAGACCGGCATATGAAACTTAAACCGCATGGATGACAAAGTCTTGATGAACATTTCAGACTGAATACGGAAGTCCTTTTACGACGAGAAACAAGATTCATCGTCCCAATCACACCTATCCCAGTGCTGCTATCCTTGATATCCTCTATGGTCGAGTTCCATAATGACCTTCCTGCCTTTCTGTCCATCACAACCGTGAGCAGATGAAAACGCAGACCAAAATTGTATCATAAAGTGCCCATCTCTGATCCTGCTTTTGTAACAAAGATTTGACTCTCTAGGTATAACCGAAAAACACCGTACGCTATGCCTCATGGTCAGCGCGGCAATGAAATTGCTGTGGCTTCCGTGTGCTGCCCAACGATCCCGTAACCAGGGCCCCTTTCCAAATCTAGCAAACGATGATGATAAAAATTCCAGCATTCTTTTCCGAACTCCAATCCGAAAATCATTCCCCGTTTCCTACTTCGGTGAACTCGATGTTCGATTCGAAGATCGTAATCTATACGCCGTGCTTCCTAGCACATTGACTTGCAAACGGGACAGTTCTTTCCGGGAATGACCCAAACTTCCTGTCCACGCTTCAGGCATTGTTTGCATTTGACTCCAGACATCTAGTATGAAAAACGTTAGCCAGGGACCCTTGACACTGACTCATGGAAGTGGGGATGTACCGGTGACATGTGGTTCACGGGTTCCATGTTGGCAGAAGCTTTGGGAGCACAGGGGGTCTCCATTGTTTCGATCGAAAGGGCAACAGAACACTGAAACCCCCAACGGTAAGAAACGCAAATCTTCTCGAATCACTTAAGTCTGAAGATACAATGTAGATATGAACTAATGGAAGATGGTCAAAAGTTGAGAAGTTGAAATGAAATTCGGCAGGTATCCAAGGTGTCACTTTCCTTATGTACATCAATTTGACTCCTGGATTGTGGCCCGGGTTGCTGAAAGGCATAGCAACAGTGCATGTAGAGATACAATGGCCCGTACTGGAATTGGGAGATAGACTCGTTGAGCTGAGTGCCCATGTCAAACGAGGGTGAACTTTTTACTGCCTAATTTGGGTGCCCATCTCCTGGCCGTTAGTCGTACAATGCTGCAGGTCTAATTTCATATTGTAGAGCACCAACTCGGAGATGGTGCGAAATAGTCTGCGAGATGGGGAGGCAAACTATTACTTCATTGGAACGGCCATGTACGCTGCCTTCAACATTCGGTCCACGATGTATGAGATGAATGCAAGGTTTGGCCTAACGCACAACACCCGAAAGAGGCTTGACCGACTGTCGTTGACCTTCCTTGAAAGGACGTAAAAAATGCGAGGGCGGATATTGACTTTCTAGATTGTGCATGGTACGCTCGGATAAAGCTCCAGTGAATTGAGAAAGCAATGGGTGTCGAGGAGAAACATCGCAAGTGGATCACAGAGTGCAAGGGCGATAAATGAAGGCAGATCGCTTAAGCGCCGGAATGTCGTGAGCAGCGAATGTACTGGTTGTTCTGCTGCAGAATCTCGGTCATTGGTCGACGGCAGTGACCTGCAGGTTTCCATGCCAGATGAGATGCATATTCTTAGGTTTAGCATCTTGTTGAACACGCATTGCCATTGTATGGGCAGATAGGTAGCCGATCGAAGTCCTGTCAGCCCGCTGCAATTTAGCTATGGTTTCCAGCTGAGCGTTACGCAAGATGCATATTGCAGCAGGTCAGATCAGCAGAAGCGGCAAGAGACGGGAGCCTACATCGGCACCCATTGGCGTGAGGTGTGGATGACGACAGGTTGCAGAGTCGGCGGACGATCGATGGACCTGCGAATGAAATCAACAATATCGAGGAAGCCACCTCACGGCGGTATACCTGTAATATCTGCAGAAGCCACCGTAATCATCAGGCGGATCGCACAATGAAACAATCAGACGTATCTAATACCAGGGATCATTTTGGCAGCCCCCCTAGGGTTACTTCGGAGTTTATTAGTCCATGACAACTAATGCGCCGTCAAGGTATCCGCCGCTAGATTAGGTAGAGGAAGACCTCTTGTTTGGTGGTGACTGAGAAGAGAGAACCGAACTTCTGCAAACTGTAGATGAGATCTGAGGTAGCCACATTCCTCATTCGACGATCACGTATCGCTAAGAGTACGCCTGTTTCAGCTAGGAAGTTCTTGGGGCAACCCTTGTTCCGTCCCTCGACTTCTCGGTAGTGTTTGCGCAAGGAATGTCTCTCTGAGTTTGCAACATTTTTATCAAAGTATACTACTATGTATACTGACAGCGATACAGCGGTGGAACGTTGCATCTTACAAGGTCCAGGGGTGGCGGCGACGGCACAAAAAGAACATGGTGAATGAAGTGCATATGATCACACCAGAAGAGCGGTAGTGTCTGTTTTTGAGTTTGGAAGTATGTTCGTCCAGGCTTGGGTCAGTCAGACGCCGGCTTATACGGTGTGGATATGGTTGTTGGGAACAGGCATGCACTATCCGTCACGTGTTAAGCTTCGCTGAACATCTAGGGATATGATCTGTCACTTTTTGATGCAAGGTGGATATCTATGAGGATTATAACAACCAAAGTTGTGCCCAGCCAACCTTTTGACGGCCGGGGCTTCATGAGAGAGACTTGGTAATTCGGACAAGAAGTACCCCCCCAAAGCCCCTGCTTTTAGCATCCAATAGACGCACGAGCCGGAAGCCCTGCTGTAGTCGATCGAGACGAATGCAAGCCCATGCCGTTAGCACATCTTTGCCAAGTCGCTCGTCCGAAATTTTGAACCTGAATGGTGTCCACTTAGCATGCATACACGAAGCACTCGAACAAACAAAATGCAGAGGCCATTCACAGAGACCGGTGCTCTCTACGCCTGTCCTACATCCACGACCGACATGCGCACACGTGCGGGCAATATGCTGATGTTTTCACATCTGAAGATGCCCGTTGACGGTGGCTGAATAATTCTCTCACTGTCTCGTAACAGGATTCAACAGAACAAATTGGTGGGGGGAAGAGTCTGCAACTCAGGAGAGTAAGGGGATTGCAAACGTACCTAACAAAACTCAGCGCCTCCACAACGTTTGGAATCTCGAGAAATTGAAATCTTGTCCCTGTGAAATCAGGATCGACTCCACTGCTAGTCTTTGACCGCCTCTTGAAACTCCCTTTATCACTGCTAGAATCTTCGTCTTCTTTCATGGGAGCATTTTCCACATGTAACTCGACTTTCACATATGGATAAAGTTTGAGTGATTCGCGTCCTGGTTCGGAGTGGCATAATCCTTGTGCGGCGCGAACCTCGATCGTCAAGTCTAACGTATGCCGTTCAACTTGCGGCCCGGTAGACTCTGCGGCCCACCCGGTACTGAGATATCCTGCAGGTTTCAAAACCCAGCCGTCAGTACCCGCAAACATTGCTTCGTTAAGCATCTAGATATTGTAAGCGAATCAGTACAGTTCTCAACAAAGGCCATCTGTATCGTATCGACGGCTGACCACTACTGCGATGTGGCGAGCGCCGCGATTTTATACAGCGGCAATGATTCGACATCAGAGACTTACCATCCCTTTATCAAGTCGCTGCCAATTAAGAGCAGCCATTTGGACGCCATGTCGCCAGAGTATTGATGGGTCGAGGTTCGACGAGGTGATTCTCATTCCCGATGGGAAAGCTCGCATGAGATAATTTCGGTTGTGTTCGAAGAGGGCAGATCCATGTTCATCGTTAACATCCTGGATCTTCTTCTCCGAAAGTGAATATACATGAACTGGGATTTTTGACTCTGCTTGCATTAGTATGATTGTACGTTCTGGTAAGAGTCTAGCGCTTCTCACCTGGCTCGTCAAAATGTTTGAACTTATAGGCCCTGGTGTAGACGCCTAATTGGCTGAGGGTCTGAAGGATCTTCACGCTCTTCTTCTGGTCTTGGGATCTGGGAAGTGCATCGTCATCTGAATCGATGGAGACGGCATCCGACTCCTTGTCAACATGGTCATGTGGGTCATTGGATTGACCTTGATCCGGCGGTGTCCATTTGACTTTGATCAGTATTTTGTTTCGAAGTGAGCCTGGATTTGGTAGCACAGCAATCTCCTCATCCTCAGGAAGTTCCACAAGCATGTCTTTCCAAGCTTCTTGCATGATATCAACCATAATTTCCTGTTGTTCTAGACCTGCATGAATCTCCAGGCTAGCAATTATTGGTAGATCGGTGACCATGAATGCACTATCTTTGATTGCGGTGCAAACATCACGGAAGGGTACTTCTCTGGTCAGCGTATAACCATGTAGCACTCTAGGTTCAACTCTTTTCACAGGCAATTGCCCGGCTGCCTTGGGTGTCAGCTGATCCTGCTCAACGTTGATTGACCTCTGCTCGGCTTTTCTGCTTGGCGATTTCGACCTGGAGCGGTTTCGCAACTTCACCTTCTGGAGACCTGCCTCTAGTTTCCCCATGGCCTTGGACCGACGGCCCTGGTTCTCGTCATCGTCATCCTCGCTCTCACTGCTGGACGAGTTATCTTCGCCGTCCCATACATCGATCTCAAGACATCTGCAGCCACGAAGAAGGACCTAGGCCGGTCAGTTGGGTGACATAAGCTCGTCTCATCAAGAACATACGTTTTTGTACGCATCAGCACTACTGTCACTGTAAAGTTGATTCCCAGTAAGGTATGTATTGTGGCTTGTGCTGATAAAGTAATTGGATAGCGGGTAGCTGAGGTCTTGGGAGCCATTGAGCAATTGCGCCGCCGCCGCCGGACTAGCCATATACTCCAAGAACTCATCGAAGCCAGGATTTAGCTTATCCAGGGGAGTCGGTTGGGTTGTCGCAGATGTGAGCTGGACTTCCCGTAGAAAATGATCGACCTGGTCCTTTGTCCATCCCTCCTTATCGGATATCGTCTGGTATATCTTCTTCAAGTGGTCAATGAAGAGCGGAGAGAATGACTCGATCTTGTTCAGACTACCCGCCAAAGATGCAGCACCTCCGCCAGCCTGTAGAGTTAGTGGCTTGTCATCCCTGTGCTCTTTTGACTGGCGTAAACTTGTGAACTTCATTGCAGGTAATGTTCAAGAGCGTTCGGGCACAGGATGAGGAAGAGGAATCGATGTCAATGCAACGTATCAGACCGCGGGGTCAACAATGTACTTCGTGTCCTGCAGCACACACCGTCCACTTTCACATTCACGCTGGCTGGCGTGATGATTCTATTGAACCTATACACGGCAAAGTACAGATGTTCGAGGGTGAGGACGTTTAGACGGTATTCACACTTTCAGTTCGGTCAGGTGAGGTGGTCATTGTTAGTGTGTTTGCGTGGCTTTCTTTTGAAACCCAACACTACTGTACCTGACTCTTACCGTAGCATGGTTCCAAGCAATCATTTGTTACAGTTCAGAGAGATCCAAGACTTTCACTGGGGGTGGTTGATCAATCGTTTCGTTAAGCTTATTTGACACAGCTAGTCCCACCGACGTCACGGTCTCAGCGGCCCATCGACTGCTTCAAATGGTGGCAAAGGCTCTTGGGAATTTGGTGGTATATCATCCAAGGTATCAGAAAGGTGTTATGTGTCGGTTGATATAATACACTACAAGATCCGACATGGGACAGTCCCGGGCAGATGATGAGAAGCAGGTCAGGAGTTGGGGCTTCAACCATGTCTTTACTTGGACAGATTCTCCGTAGGCATTTTGGCCCCTCTCTCTGGCAATCGACATCCACTATTTCCTCGAGAATGTTGGGTCACCACAGCTCACGTCTCTGATGCAGGAACTCGCATTACTCTCCTCACTCTCATTCGGGTCTAACTACTCATTTGATTCGAAGAGGAGCCTTGACTATCACCTATCCCACCGATCCATCCCCAACCAAGGAGGTCTTCGGAGTTGGCGCTAGGATCGATGTGCCCGCCGGGAAACTGCATGAAGTCTGGATCGGACCTGAAGGTTGTGAATATGTTATAGGAGAGTAAAGGGGGTCATGGAGGGAATCGATTGTCCACGGGACAGCATGTCAGAGAGGATACGGCTCATGTGCTGGGAGATCATCGCTTTCAGAGGATTCACTATCACCTCATCGCTGGGTCTCATCGACTACACGTTCAATCGGTCTTTAAAAGTAGCCATGTTGTGTTCCAGGCGATGACTGATTGGGTCAATGAAGAATCCGTGTGTGTCTGGCAGACACCGTTCATGGTCGGTACGTTCTGTTTGCCCGGACAAGTGTCTCTCTATGAACTGCCAGCTCTCTACGTGTTGTAGTAGTATCTTCTATTCTTGCTCCGGCTCTGATCTTTTCGGGGATGCTACTTCTTTGCGTGACCTGTCGAACCTACAGCATAGGGGTGTGAACATCGAGCATCTTCACATGGCATTGATTGGTTGGTTGGTTGTATTCCGTGCATCATCTCATATATTCGCGGTAAACAAGAGCTTTAACCCGCGCGTGCTACTGTACCGACAAAGGCACACCGACCGCCGTAGTACCGTCGCATAGCAAGCTCATCACCATCCCTCCAAAATAAATAAACACATGATACATAGTCACAGCTTGACGCTTTGCTGCTCCATCATATGCACTACCAAGACATGTAATTATCCTTTCAACCTCTCGCAAGCAACACAACATCTGCACCTTCCTCGACTCTCTCACCCCGATCTACTTCACCTCCAGCATCCTCACCCCAAACCCCCTTCCATAAAAATGCTCCGCCGCAAACCCACCGCCATAACCATAACATCCGAAGACATAACGGCCTTCGAAGACCTACTTTCTAAAAACGCCCTCCCATTCCAACAAACGGTCTCCGCCGCGCAACAACACCCCCAGTCCTCCTCCCTACGTGGGAATCAGCAGTCTGCTACCGCCACCGTGGCGGCGGGACCGGAGTATATCGACCCGAATGACGAGTTGAAGCCTTTGCCGGGGGAGAGGGCGAAGATCGTGAGGACCAGGGAAGATAGGATACTGGGGAGATGAAGGGAGTAGTCAGGTTGGGGAATGATACTTGATCCGATAAGACAACGAAGGGATGCTGAAGGGGAATGGGCATCTTATTGAAGCGAACGCAATTGCAAAGAGCGAGATCCTAGCGTGCGAAGAGGCAGCGCGGCAAGATGTGGAGCAACATGGCTGGCGGCAAGGTGATCTTGCTATGCGTAAGAGGATCATGAATCTCGGCTGGGGTCGAAATATTATGCCGCGGCAGGTTGGTTAAACATCACCAGCCCGACTTACCAGCTTCCTATCGGTTTCAGAGGGCTAGGACAAAGACCGCGTGGATTGAGAAGAGGTAAAGAAAGAAATCACTACGTAAGTTTAACAACGATGCCCGTGACTTTCACGGCAATCAAACATGGGCCCATTCATAATGCTCATCCCCTACAACATCGCCACAAGGCAACATAGAATGAGCCATACATTGTCCTCGTGAATCTCCAGTGTGGCCTACGCCTCAGAATACAAAAGCTACAGAACATCTACACGATTAGCAGAAGGAGGGTCAACCACTGAAAATCCTTTCTTGTTTTGGCTCATCGAAGGAATATCAAGAAATAGAAAATCATACACAAAAAGATTCGTTGTTTTCATCAGTCAATCACAGAAACAGATCGTTAGAACCCCTGACCTAAAAGTCACACTTTTTTTGACATGCCATTCCCATGACCACTCCCTGGGTATCATTATTGACTCTAGTTAGAACCCGACAACCAAATTCAATAATCGTGAATGTTAAAGATCAGTGCAGGAATAGCGTAAAAACCGAACGGCGATTTGATCTCTCGCCTGAGACGTTGCCGCTAAATAATACGTATTCAACAAATATATGTTGTGTGCCTCAAGTATTGAACCAGTGGCTTCCCAACGCAGGAAAGGATGCTTGTGACTCACCATTCCTCTCCCGACACCACCAGAATAACCAGAACAGTCTCAACCGGGAGAGGGGTGGCGAGCAAGTCGTAGCTTTAGAATGCTCCAATTATCGTGGATCCCATCTCCTTTTCAAGCCTTCTGGATCGTAAACGCTCGCGACGCTCTGTTGCCAATCTTTTGGACTAACAAAGACTGGACCGGAAGCCATAAATTGACCGGCTTGAGACATGGACTGAGGAGTAGCCATCGGAGTCATCCCAGCAGTTTGTGGGTATGGAGAAGTATATTGAGGAAGTTGTTGTTGGGCCATCTGCTGATGTGGCTGGGATTGCGGTGGTTGCATCTGTTGCTGGCTGCTGGTGTTCATCCCCATATTCATTGGTGGAGAATTTGTTGGAGCCATAGCAGACGGAGAGATGGCGAAAGCAGTATCCCATTGCGTAATGATTCGAGATGGATTCCAGCTCAACTGATCGGCTTGATTCATTGTAGATGTCGTTTGTGGATGAGATGACATTGGCATACCCAATGACTGTTGGACGTGAGGAGATTCACTTTTACGATCACGGCCTCCCGTAGACATTGGAGGAGTTATTGATTGAAATTGAATTTGAGATCGGTGTTCGAAGCTTTGATCTCGAGGAATTGGAGGAGGATATTGCATGTCCATCGGAGGGCTTGGGTGGTAAGTTTCGCCGCTGCTGCTTGGACTTGAATATGGGAAGGACTGCTTCAATTCGAACGGACGATTGATATCTGCAGAGAAAGCCATCCGAAGTGATTCAACCTGATCTTGGACATCAGGCATTGGCCACGCAGCACTGCACTGTTCTAAAATTCTCATGTGACGAGTAAAAAATTCTCGAGCATCATTATTGAATTCAATATAAGGGGATGTTATAGCAACCTGATCTAGGTCAGTACGATGCAGAGTTTTAAGTGACCCATGCTTACCAAATGTAACATTGTACACGTGAGTACGCCGTAGATTGTAAAATTGACGCCTCTTTGCATCACTAACAGTCCGGAAATACCATATCGGGCAAGTATTCCTTCTTGAAGTCGACAAAGGAGTTTTGCAGCTGTATAGCACGTTGAAAATATTTGCCTCCATTGTACATCCGCTCCGAATGTCTTGCTCGCTAGGAGCTGTGGACGTTGAACCATTATAATGCCCAATTGATAATGTGAATGCATATTGCCAATGAAATGAGAGGGAATGAATGGTGCCGAACCATCTGGTGGAAATTGCAGACGAAGATCTTCCGGAAGTTCTTCAGGCCACGTTCTAAAACCTTCATTGTTGGTCATCCATTTAGGATTAGCATACCAGTCCTTTTGCCTCCTCAATTTGATTTTAGTTTCGATCATATTGCGTATGTTAATCACATTGCTAGCCCAATAAGAGAATTGTCGCGTGAGCTCTGCTTCGTAAGTATTGATATTCGAATTCGGTGGATTTGGCCGTAGATCAACGGTATCTGGTGCGACCCCGAAGTCATTACGTCCTGCTAGAGTCAGTCATGTGTATGGCAATAATGTCAGTTTGCTAACCTTGTGGTCCTCCAACCATGACTTCCACGATCATCAGAGTTTGCCATATTCGAGTCTTAAGTAAACATTCAATGGGATCGGAGCCACATGTTCCACCGTCTTCATGATCGGCAAGATGGTCATTCAGCTCCAAGGACTTTGCCATTGACACGATTTTTTTGACAGTCATCCAGGATTTGTAGAAGTAGCCCCTTTTTGGCGCAGATTCTCGCGCTTTTAGCAAGAGAAGTAGAGCCTGTAACGTCGATATTCTTGGTTTATCAAGAAAGTGATCTTCATGTCCTACAGATGCAATCAGTTTTATTCATCAAGAACCTTAGAGTGGGAAACACTCACGGGTCGCGAGGGCAAGCCACTGTGCTCCTTGAGCTGGATCGTCCGAAAGTCTGCCAGTGCATGCAAAAATCGCTTCTAATAGCAGGGCCGAGATTGATTTCCTGTCGGTTTGCCACTGTCGCAAAAATTGCGCTCTATTTAGAACAGGTACATATGGATGAATATCGTCAAAGAAGATCTGAAAATATTGTGAAGCCTCCTCATTCGACGGCAATAAAGCAGGCGGGATTCTGATTTGGGATCCAGCTCCAGTACTCAAAGGAGGCAATTTTACGTCTTCTTCATTGTCTTGGACTGGGCCAACCCCTTCTTTCCCTTCATTTTGTAAATCCCGTATAAAGGGCGCTGTTGTCCATTAGTATTGAAATGTTAACGTAGACTGTATTGTTACATACGTATTCCAGTTTCATCTATCTTTAGACCCCCAAGTGCTTCGCTCAACTCTGCAGCTGTTGCAGTTTCTGGATCTAAAGGCGAGCTAGATGATGGGGGTGCTCTTTGGGCGATTGGAGGTGAGTAGTAAGGCTGGGAGGGTTGACTGGGTTGCCCTTGTCGTTGGGATTGCTGCTGTAGCAGTTGCTGTTCTGCCTGAGAATGAGGATAGGAGGTCATATGTGCTTGAGGTGGCATCTGCGAATAGACAGTTTGATCAGGTTCCGATTGATCTGTATATTGCGGCATGCCATATGAAGCCATGGGTAATCCATATTGTTGACTATTGGCAAAATGTGATGGAGGTATTGCTGCGTAATGATCAATCCCCAACTGAGACGGATCAAGACCAGTCACGGCCGACTGGGTGTAGTCAGGATCGCTCTCTGATAATTGGCCACTTCCAGTGCCATCCTGATTGATTGTAGGTGGTTGGCACTGCAACTTTAACCGCCTACATGCAGAGCATGGCCATGTGTTTGTTGTAGCGGCATCGCACTTGATCTTCCGTCTTCGACATCCTTCACAAGCCCTCATCACTGAATAGATGTTAGTGTTATTACTTCTTGCTACAACCCATCATATATCTGTCGTACCTTTAAGCCTTTTGTGCCGATTGTGTTCGTCTACAAAAACATAGTCTGTGTCCACGTCAGAGTCATGTTGATTGTCTCAAGAAGTGCCATCACAAACTCTTCTGCCCGCTATTAGGGGCTCCTGGATTCATTTGGAAGCCTTGTATAGCAGGATTGCCTGAGCCCATGTAACGTCCATGACCATCAAACGCCATCGTAGCGGCGAGAGGCTCGTAGCCCCCCCGCGCAAGCAGATTCACTACTTTGCTATGTTTCGCAGAAGGTCTCTTGCGTCGAGATGCCTCCAGTACCTCGAGTAATCAATGGCGCCGAATCCTCTCCTTTCAGTCGTCGGGAGAGATACTGTCTAGGAGTGATTGATCGATACGACCAAGGGAGTGGCGCAAATCTGATAGTTTCCGGCACGGATCTTGAACGGATGGCAATATTCGCAAGGTCGACCTTCTAGGGGAAGATTCGAAGAATCGGCGCTCTCATCAGGTACCAGGTCGGTGCAGGCGCAGTACGGGTAGAATGAAGATCAGGAATAGCGCATTGGCTCAACCCCGCGGTCGATGGTTGGGTGATTAATCGTGTAGATCAGCGGATAAATCCTGTGAGGCAAGCGATGTTCCTGTCAATCTGACATTGTGGTCCAGAAGCAACAACGATCGAAAGCACTTGTAATAATGATCGAACAACTTAGTGTATATTGAGCGAATAACGAATTATCTTGGCTGGGGAAAGAGACGAGCCAGAATCGTGCGACAGATACAGCGCACCACCATACCTCTACGCTGAGTATGGATGATACGGTAGTGGATTTACCTTTAAAGTGGCGTTAGGCACATCTACCACCGCACCGGAGTAAGCTTTCGAGGAGTAATTGTGGAGAAATAGGCTGTGTGCATCGATCGATTCGTGCACGTTAGGAAAGGATACTTTTCACTAAGACTGTTCGAGGCTCAACGTAAAGAGGATAATGGACTCTGAGTAGAACTGTACTTGCGCATGTGCTCCAAGGAGGTGTATAATAGACATGATTCTACAATGGCAAGAAGGAGAAAAAAGTCTTCGCAGTGCTTGACGCTGACTCGGGTTGAGCAGGGTCGGATCTTGTTCTTGAGGACCGTGTGCAACAAGAAGAAAGAAAAGGTGCAGAAACCGGGATGAAATCTTGAAAGATGACTGGCTGGCTGGACATGGTCGACTCACATCTGTGGGAGGCGACTCTCGAACCATGTCTAGGGCAGGAGGGGTAGTTTTCGTAGTCGGTCAACATCACAGACGCATGAAAGGGAACACTCTGGGTCATCTGCAGCCTTGTGTTCCCCATTTTTGCCTTCCCAACCCCCTGTAACACTCCATCTGTACGTACATTCCAGACAAGTGTGTTGTCTGGTACAGCACAACAGGATCATGGCACATTGCCCTCCTCGAAGTAGAGAAGAGTTTTCCTTTTATAATGGTTGGACTTCGTCGGGATGCCTGGAGAGGGTGTGTTACGGGGATCGGTATTGCCCGATTTCGGGACCACTTGGCCAGACTGGATGAGGTGATTACAGGTGAAGAACCTAGACAGCTGTATTGGGTCTCCGGCCATTCTAGTGCCATTCTGGAAACTATATTGGTGGCGTACCATGGTGTTGCTGGCACCGCGTGTCCGATAACATTGTTGTTTTATGGGGAAAGGGTTGCATAACCAAATACTTGTGGTATGACAGCAGCATTTTATTTGGATATTAGAAGTTTCTGATGCCATAGAGAACTCGGACATTGTAATTTGCTTGGACGAATATTCGCATAATTTCGATGGGGTCAAAGTCCTGGTTTGTTGTAGATTTGAAACATTCGTTCAGAATCAAATAGACCGAACTCTTTTCATTGGGTATACCTAGTATTAACGAATGGGTAGACGATGGCTTGAAGATAGTGATCGCTGATCGCTCATACCGGCCCGGTAGAATTTGAGGCATTGCTCTGTGTCGAGCTTGGTGTGCCAGAAAACAGGCCAAGATCTGTCCAAAGACTGATGCCCAGGCACTAAGAACCACCTTGTTGCCCTTGGACTTCATCCCCATTGAACGGTGGTGGAACGTTCCTGTCTTCGATCACACTTAAGAAAGGGGATTACACCGAGGCCTGCCGGCTAGTGCAGAGACGTGAAAGTAGTGGGCCTTTCAGGGTAATACCATGATCCAATGCTGCCACTAGATGCTGTACAGTCTATTGCTTACTGTCAATAAAGAACAAACTTCCTATGCTTTGTTGAAGTTAACCTGTGGAGCAGCTTAAAGAAAAGGTACTACTATAGCAGGTTCTTCTGGTCGCCATGATGGGGTTGTCCTGAATTTCCCACATGGCTTCGTCTACCCTGGAGAAAAGTGGAATAGAATAGATCATAGCATAGATTGACTGGAGATGAGATCTGGAGAGTAGGAAGGACGGCAAGCATGCTCTTGCGCATAAGCATGTGTAATTCGTCATCTCATTTGTTTGAGTTTGCTAGTAGACTCGAGCCGGGAATGTCGAGACAATCCTCATCTTCTTTAGGTGGAGGAAGATCGACACGTTACCTCGATATATGTTGATAACTAGATTACTTCGGAGTATTAAGTCTTTGCCGTTCATAGGAATATTAGCATGCCGTTGCTTCGTGTTATAGAGACTTTGTCAAACACATGCAAGGCAAGCAAAGATGTGTCAAACTTCTTGACAGAAAAATGGGTTACGATTGGAACTAGAGAAATGACTCGCTCACCATATTGGGATCGCACTGCGGATCCGCCAGACTAGTGCGATCTCTATGTAAAAGAACCCAGGTGCTTTATCTAGCCGCTGTGAGGACTCAGGTGTTTGTATTGTGGAAGTCTTAGCAAGTAGGGAAGCGATAGTCATCTAGAAGACCAGCCTAACGTGCCGAAGCAGGGATTATGGCCTACTCTGTACTGCGGTAGCAGCGCCATTACATGGAGTACACCACTGCTGCAGCTTGTAGAAGGGTGTGCGACATTAATACATTCTGAGTATAGTGTCAGGGTTTCTCAAATCGACTCTGGGCATGTATCGAGAACTCTTTGATGTGCCTCGGAGCTTTTGTTGACGACTAGTAGTAGATGGTTTGTAGAATGTGCACTGAAAATATTGAAGATCGGACGAAGTCGACACTGAGCCAATAAGATGTGGCTTAAAGAAATCGACAGCGATTATGCTATGACGGATGTGTTCCGCTTAAGGCTTATCAATAAATTTCGACTCGAATCCCTCGTTTTCATCCCACTACAGTATCACGAAAGGACAAGTTGACGAATATCATTCACTCGTCTTCACACCTATATAGAGGCTTTGGGTAGACACAAATTCTCATCATCAACATCAGCAACCATGGCTGATCCCGAGAACGCCAACCCGACCATCCTCAATGCTGCTGACCTACCCACTCGACGTCGTCGCCCCTCATCGTCAAACAAGGCCTCAGACGCCACTCAGGGTATATTTTCCATACCTTCACCAAGCAGCTATCTTAGCACATCATCTTTCCTCGATAACACCTTCTCTGACGCGTCCCACAGCGACCACAGCGTCTCAGATATATCAGATGAAGATGGAATTGAACCGATCGATACGCAAGAGATTTACGACTTGATATCGACAATTTCTGACCCTGAGCATCCTCTATCCCTAGGATCTTTAGCCGTGGTAAATCTACCAGACATTTCAATCAAACCAATACTTCCAAATAGACCCAGTTCTACTCTTCAAACCGTCACTGTCCTAATAACACCAACCATTACACACTGCAGTCTTGCCACCGTCATTGGATTGGGAGTTAGAGTTCGTCTAGAACAATCTCTACCGCCTCGTTATAGAGTTGATGTAAAGATCAAGGAAGGAACACACAGCACAGCCGAGGAAGTGAATAAACAATTGGGAGATAAAGAGCGTGTCGCAGCAGCATTGGAGAATTCAACATTGATGGGTGTGATTAAGAAGATGTTGGAGACCTGCATATGACTGAATGAATGATTGTCTCTACCAAATGGGACAATCGCTTTGCTCAACCCCCAAAAAGCCCTCTCGATATCTACCCGAGGACATCTACAAGGAGACCAGAGTTCGGATCCGCAGGACTTCTCGGTCAAATACCTCTGAAGGCAAGATGTCAATTGTTCCTTCGTATTTTGATGCTTCGAAGGGCGGGGCCTCGCATACCCCGAGCTCCACATCAGAACCGAGCCGGCAGAAATTCAAGAAGGATAGAGATGGCGAGCACTCTTGTCGATTGCCAGCTTTGTATTGCAATCTCGGCATTAGTCCAAAAAGGTGACTATTTATCAATACCCACGAACTGCTGCTGTGCTTTGTTCTTTACGAGCCTCCGTGGCTTTGTATCCTCGTGCTCGCAGCTTCGAGATCCAGGTGTTTATAGACCACGTCGGGAAGAATTATACAAATTCTCTGGCCATCTACTGGCCTTGTTTCTCGCTGACACAACGTATCTGTCTTCCAAAAAGAGACAGCTACCAGATATATTCCATATTGCAAGATCTTATACACGGGCCTATTGCAATAGTCCAGTCAAATTCCACCCCAACTTGATTGGACGTCCAGCAAAAGCAGATTTAAGTTGGAATGAGAAGGGCCTTCATATCGAAGATCTATATCTCTAAGGAAGCAGTAGTAAATATACTATTTTGATCCATAACATCGTAAATGCAATCACCATCCATGATTTAACTCGCAGCGTAGCCTTCTTCTCCCACCCCAGACCATCCACTCTCAATCATCAAAGCCTGGCCCATCCCCCCTTGCTAACCTCGCCAGTCACAACCTCGACACCCCCCTTTCCATCTAAACCCTCCCCAAAAACAACCTCCTGACAATCCTCCTCCCCCACTCCACTCACCCACTGAACCACCACGAAATCAATCCTCTCCTCCCCTAACACCACCATCGGAGCATGCCACGTCCCAATCCCATACGTCACCGCAGTCCCGGGTGTGGCAACGAAGGCCTGTATACGAGATAGATCCGGAGGATTCGTGACAGGAGATGAAGAAGAAGAAGAAGAGGCAGGGACCGAAGGAGCGACGATTACGAGGTACGTTGTTGGTGTCGAGGACTTTGTTGTGGTGGTCGTGTTCAACGGAATGAAGGTTTGAGTGGTGAAGGGATGACGTTCGAGAATTTTGATAGGAAAAGTTCGATATGGATTTGGCGTATCGCTGTTCTTCTTCTTCTTCGAAGATGATGTTTCTCGAATCCGTAGTTCTCGTCGAGGAAAACAGGAAAACATGCTCATAGCGGGTTTGGCTTTGGAGTTTGGTTGTCCGAGAGATTCACCTTGGGTGCTGTTGGAGAGGGCGGACGGGGCAGAGGCATAGGTTTCAGTGTATTTGCTGATGTTGGAAAATTTTACGGCAGAGCCTTGGTTGGCGAGGATGGGGGACTGCTGTTGTTGGAGGTGGGAGATGGGTATCTGGGTGGTGGAGGGAGGTGGACTGGTGAGATCGGAGGGGAGAGGGGGAAGTATCGCGGTGCCATAGGGGGAGAAGGAGGAGGGCGTGAGAGGGGTGGGATAGAGGTATTGGATGGAAGAGGACGGGAGGGGGAGGGGATAGGGTGCCATTTGTTGGGAGAGGGAATAAACCTCAACTGAGCCGGTGACGTTCCGTGATGAATGCAGATTTATTTTTGGAGAGGATAAAAAGGTGTTGCTCTGGACTTAAGCTGTCTCGGAAATGTCTGAAAAGTAATGTTTGTCCTACACAGTCAAATAAAAACGGCATCTGAATCCTACTATGACATGACGGAGATGTCCATTTCGGGTAGGGAGCCGATATTCCCATCTGCTCCCACGCTGTTCGAAACTTTCATGATGGAGGCCATTCCTGTAACTATTTGTACCTTTGTCAATGTATACTCAGAGTAGACGAAGAGCATTTCACGAGGACGAACATCGTGTGAAAGATAACCCTCATTCGTGTATCATTAATAGATTTATATGTCTAGTCGCTCAAAGCTTTTGTGAAATGGAGCCGTGTCTATGCTGCTCTGAATTATAGGAAACTCTCCAAGACCAGAGCACTTGCACCACCTCCTCCGTTGCAAATACCGACACAGCCAATCTTTCCCTTCTTCTCCTTCAAGACACCCAGCAAAGTGGTAACAATTCTGGCACCGCTAGCACCCAATGGATGTCCTATAGCCACGGCACCACCGTGAAGGTTGACCTTATCCTCACTAAGGCCGAGGATCTTCATGTTTGCGAGAGCAACGACACTGAAAGCTTCGTTGATTTCGAAAGCGTCGACATCTTCTTGTTTGATACCGGCGTGTTTCAATGCCTTTGGAATGGCAAGAGCTGGTGCGACTGTGAAGTCTTCGGGGTTTCTTTCAGCATCACCCCAGCCGAGTATTTTAGCAATGGGCTTCAAGTTGAGTTCCTTGAGCTTGTCCTCGGATACGAGAACGAGAGCAGCAGCTCCATCGTTCAAAGGGGCAGCGTTTGGTGCAGTGACAGTCCCATCTTTCGGCTTAAATGCTGGTTTTACGGCACGCAGCTTGTCAGCATTGAGCTTTTTCGGTGTTAGTCATTGCAAGGCTCTCTTGGATTTTCGTGTCTTACGTTCTTAGGCTCATCGTCTTGAGAAATTGTCACGCCTGGTTTGCCTCTCACACCTGGCAACTCAACGGGAACAATCTCAAAATCGAAACCGCCGCTCTTGGATGCTTCTTGAGCCTTAGTATAAGAACGAATAGCATAGTCGTCCTGTGCCTCTCTGCCGAACTCGTAGTCTCCTGCGCATTTCTCACCTGCCAAGCCCATGTGCTCGTTGTTGTAAGAATCGGTCAAGCCATCCTTAAGCATACCGTCCACCAGGGTTTGGTTACCAAATTTGGCACCGGTTCTCAAGTTGGGCAGGTAGTGGGGGCAGTTCGACATTGACTCTGTGCCACCAACGACAATACAGTCCCCGTTACCGGTCATGATTGTCTGAGCGCCGATGATCATAGCCTTCAGTCCTGAAGCGCAGACCTTATTCACGGTCGTGCAGATGGTCTCCTTGTTAAGACCGGCTCCTAGTGCGCATTGTCGAGCAGGGTTCTGACCGAGACTGGAAGATTGGAATTAGCTCTGAGAAAGTCAAGGGGCGCAATCTGACACACTTTGCGGAGAGGACATTTCCAAATATGACTTCCTCAACATCATCGGCTTTAATACCTGCCCTTGAGACAGCACCTGTTTTCTGTTAGACTCGGCTCTCCGATTCCGGTCCTTAGGGAGGAGTACCCTTGATAGCATGGGACCCCAATTGTGTCGCAGACAAGCTGGAAAGTGATCTAGGAAGCAGTCAGAATATCGGGCTCGGAGCGTCACGAGAATTAATTGAGCATACCCCAAGAAAGCACCGATGGGAGTTCGTGCAGCGGAGACGACGTAGACAGGAGGAAGCTCGGGATTTGCCTTGACACCCATGATGACGGTTTGTGGCTGTGAGTGATGGAGGGCAAACGCAGATGCGAAGAGGAGTCACAAGAATATAGCAGAAATCAGTGGAAAGTAATGTGAATTGGTGTTTCGCAGGAGTGAGAGCTGGCGGTGAGGAAGACAATATTTTCTTGCCCGACCTAGATATTCTTCTGTTGACGATTGTCCAGGACCTGCTACGGAATATGCCAATCAAACAACAATTTGCCCCCCAATTGACCGTTCAAAGCCCCCGCCTATCCAATCTACACTCTGCGATGTCCCACCAAAAAAGTTCATAGCGTTTGAACCAGTTTGCCGTTACTGGGAAAAGCTACTACTGAAGATCCCGAATGGCACCACACAAAGGGACCCAGAGAGAGAGGGCCGGGGAAGGTTACGCGGCCGACTATTGCAATGGCTTTGATAGCGTTGTCGGAGAGGGTGGGAAATGGATGGTGGGGATAGGTCGAAAATTGCTTCACAATGAGAGGCTCAACCATTACTCTGTACATGACAGCCAGGGGAGTCCTGCACCCTGATCAAGTACCTACACAAAGTAGGTGGGATCTGAGGATCGTCCGAGCCCGTCTTACTGGACAGACGAGTTTGATGGACTGTCAGCAGCTCTTTCTTGTGGTATCGGTGTTCATTCATCACGATTAGCCTCAACACCATCTGTGATCGATTGGGGCCGATAGCGATACTGAGAGTAGTCTATAATGAACAATATGTAGGGTCTTCCACCTACTGTAGCACTGTAAATGTATAGTGTAGTGTTGGACTTTACCTACTGAAGCTCTACCTAGCACCTACAACACGAGGCATAGCTTGGCAATCCCTCCAAGCGGAAACTTTGCGCTTTGCTTCCGCGGGCGAGACCAAAATATTTCCTAGGCATGACGATACAGCATCAGATATTGTAAAGGTCGCTTCAACCCCAAAGCAAGCCAGACGTTGTCATTGTCTCTGGCAATCATTAGGGGAGACCGAGTATCATCCGAATCGAAGCGGGCTTACTTCGAGTGGTGGATGCGACATGGACGACCTCTACGACGAGTATGTTCCAACCCTCGTGCGCATTCACGACGAGCACTAACACCAGTGACACAGGTTCGGTAACTTCATTGGAGAGGCGCCGGAGTCAGAAGAAGAGGAGATACAAGATGGCGATGCCGGCCCATCGTATGTCTACGATGAGGAGTCAGAGGCGGCAAGCGAGGTCAATGACCAGCAATTGATGGAAGTAGATGGTAGGCAATCATTGTTGTACATCCATATAACCCGGCATTCAACTGATTCGTGTTCAGACGAGGGTCCATCTAATGCTGTGGTGTTACATGAGGACAAACAGTACTATCCGACGGCGCAGCAGGTATACGGCGAAGATGTCGAGACAACGGTACAGGAGGAAGATGCACAACCATTGTCACAGCCGATCGTTGCACCAGTCGAGCAGAAAAAGTTTTCGATGCAGGAGGCGGATCTACCACCTGTGTTTTACTCTCGCGAATTCATGACCGATCTTTTGAATTTCCCTGACCAAATTCGAAATATTGCATTTGCTGGTCATCTGCATCATGGAAAAACAGCTTTCATGGATATGTTGGTCATGCAGACACATAATATTCAAGATAGACTGGAAAAACGACAAGGCCGGAAGAGGGATGAACAGCTACGTTACACAGACACACATTTCCTAGAACGCGAACGGGGAATCTCGATCAAAGCTTCGCCAATGTCGCTGGTGTTGCAAAGCACGAAAGGAAAGTCGCATGTCTTTAATATCATGGATACCCCAGGTCATGTCAACTTTGTGGACGAAGTGGCGGCGTCCTTACGACTGGTTGACGGCGTTGTCCTCATAGTTGATGTGGTGGAAGGGGTCCAAATCAACACCGAGCAGATCATCAAATACGCCGTTCTTGAAGATTTACCCCTCACTCTTGTTATCAACAAGATGGATCGACTGATTCTGGAGCTCAAATTGCCTCCAAATGATGCCTATTTCAAACTCAAGCACGTCGTTGAAGAGGTCAATACCGTGATCGAGAATGCACTTCCGGGTCAAGGAGAGAAGAGACGAGTTAGCCCTGAGAAGGGTAATGTCGCCTTTGCTTGCAGTGATATGGGTTGGTGTTTCACCTTGCAGTCTTTCGCAAAGATGTATGCCGATACGTATCCGAAACTGGACGCCTACGAGTTCGGCTCGAGATTATGGGGAGACATCTTCTACAACCCCAAAAGTCGCAAGTTTTCCAGAAAAGGCCTCGAGGAAAGATCAAAGCGATCTTTCGTCAACTTCGTGCTTGAGCCAATATATAAATTGTACTCACATACTATTTCAGAAAGCCCAGAAGATTTAAAGGATACTCTCGAAACCCTCGGAATCCAACTCAAACCATCACAATATAAGACAGACGCCCAGGTCCTCCTGAAGTTAGTTTGCGAGCAATTCTTTGGCCCGCCAGATGGCTTCGTTGACATGGTCGTGCGGCATGTTCCCTCTCCTATTGAAGGCGCCAAGAGGAAATTGGAGAGATATTATACTGGGCCCTTGGACAGCAAGGTAGTTGCATCGATGGAAGCCTGTGACCAAGATGGCCCCTTGGTTATCCATGTGAGCAAATTGTTCAGCACCTCAGATGCTTCGAAATTCAACGCTTTGGGAAGAATCATGAGTGGTACAGCTCAACCTGGTCAACAAGTCAGGGTACTTGGTGAGGGCTACACGATTGATGACGAAGAGGATATGGCACAGGCCACGATCAACGAGACCTGGTTAGCTTGCACTCGGTACAACATTCCTACATCTGGCGTGCCGGCTGGGAACTGGGTCTTGCTGAGTGGTGTCGACAACTCAATTGTCAAGACTGCAACACTAGTGGCTCCAACATTACCTGACAACGAAGATGCCTACATCTTTTCTCCGGTGAAGCATTTTACTGAGTCAGTCTTTAAAGTCGCGGTGGAACCTATCAACCCCTCAGAACTTCCGAAGATGCTGGAGGGTCTCCGCAAGATCAACAAGTCATACCCACTAATCACCACCAAAGTTGAGGAATCGGGGGAACACATCATCCTGGGTACAGGAGAACTGTATATGGACTGCGTTCTGCATGATTTGCGAAAGCTATATGCCGACATGGAAATCAAGGTTTCCGATCCCGTCACTCGATTTTCAGAAACAGTGGTCGAGACTTCTGCCATAATGTGTTATGCTATCACGCCAAACAAGAAGAACAAGATTACCATGATTGCCGAACCCCTTGATGATGGAATTGCGGAAGATATCGAGGCTGGCCGGGTCAAGATAAAAGACCCTGTGAGAAAAGTAGGGCAATTCTTCGAAGAGAAGTATGAATGGGACAAACTTGCTAGTAGAAGTATATGGGCATTTGGTCCGGAAGAAATGGGTCCAAACATCCTTCTGGACGATACCTTGCCTAGCCAAGTGGACAAGAAGATGCTGAGGACGGTGCAAGAAGGCATTAAGCAAGGTTTCCAATGGGGCACGCGCGAAGGACCCCTTTGCGAAGAGCGTACGTCTCTAGTCTCCCGGATTTCGTTTGTTGATGTAAACTAACTTGTGTCTCCAGCCATTCGTAACACCAAATTCCGCCTCACAGATATTTCTCTTGCCCCAGAAGCAATCTTCAGAGGCGGTGGGCAGATCATCCCCACAGCCCGCCGCGCAGTTTACTCTTCTTTCCTCATGGCCTCTCCTCGACTTATGGAGCCCTTGTACTCCGTCAGCATGACCGGACCAGCTGACTCAGTCGCGTCACTGTACAATGTTCTTTCCCGTCGTCGAGGACATGTACTATCAGACGGCCCTATTGCTGGCACACCGCTCTACAGCGTACGTGGTCTAATACCTGTCATCGACAGTTTTGGTTTTGAGACAGATTTGCGGATTCACACTCAGGGTCAAGCGACGGTGTCTTTAGTATTTGACAAATGGAGTGTTGTTCCTGGAGATCCGCTTGACCGGAGCGTGAAGCTGAAATCTCTGGAAATGGCCTCGGCAATGGCCACGGCTAGAGATTTTGTTCTGAAGACTAGGAGACGTAAAGGCCTTGCAGAGGATGTGACGGTCAGCAAGTTTCTGGAACCGGAGTTATGGAAGGGATTAAAGGAGAGCGGTATCCTTGAAGGATAGGTAGGGAGGGAGCTTTTGGTAATGTTGTGATTTGCTTGTATCATACCGGCCCAGAAAGTACGTGTCATGCCACATCTAGTCAGAGGATAGCCATTGCTTTCTATTGCAGTGCATCTACTCATTTCTCGTACCGTGTCGGCATCTAGGTGGCCATAGAGGCTTATGAAATAAAAGAACGATCGATTTCGGCTTGAAACAATTCCTCCTAACGGTTAAGCAAATAGAAGTATGACAATTACGATTAAAAAGTTCTCACATTCGCAATCGATGGTCGGTTCGAAGTATCTAGATAGGTGTAACATACCTACATACTCTGCAGGTATATATCTGTAGGTAGTAAAGCATTGTCTAAACTATTACAGTACAGTAGTTTTGTTACGGAATTCCGTCAGGCTGAGACCCTGAGAGCCCCAAGTTACGGATCATCCTTTGGCCGGTGGGTCTTACGGTATGTAAAGGGACCGATAACAGCAACTACAGTAATTCTTGAGTAAATTAGTACAGTACTGTAAGTAACTCAATCTAAAACACCGTTGTTAAACCAAACCAAGAGGACCCTTTTGTCCCATCTTTCTTGATTCGATATATCAAGCTCTTATGCCATTCAATGTCGCGAGATACTTGCATAAGCATGATAATAGGAATTCTTTGATGCCCAAGATGCCGCCTGCGAAGCAGGATATATTGTCTCCGGGCCATTACGATGCTGACGCATCATCGATACCTTCAGTGTCGGACTCAGAAGACGACCTTATCCATGACTCACGTGGGATGCTTGAGGTCAATGAGCACGATCAATCTGTATTGAAAGACGAGGAAGAAACAGAGAGACTTTTGACAAAACCAAACCCCTTCGAAGCCGTCCAGAGGGTGTTCAAGTCGAACCCACACGATGGTAAACCGATCAACACATCCAAGCGAGAAAGTCGCCGCCGGAGGCGCGAGCAGAGGACAGCCAAAAGGCTTAGACAATCGAAATTTGATATAAATGGAGGAGAACTGGTCTACGAGATGGAGGAGGGCTTTCCTTATCAGAGCTCGCAATCATCCACGAGCTCACTGCAACTTGACAAGAAGATCTGGGAAGGCCGGCATGATACCAAGGTTTGTTGAACTGTACAAGGCTGGCTCGCCTAGCTGATGATCTCTCTAGGCACGCCGTCACTTCTGTCGCCATTTGCTATGTTTCCACGTGATCATAGTGTTGCTCTTTGCAATTCTTGCCTACGGTGCATATGAAGCATCCAAGAATTTTCGAAAGGCGCAAACATCCTCTACATTATCTAATGGCACACATCTATTTGCGCCGACAACAATATATATTTCCTTAGACGGCTTCCGAGCGGACTTTTTGAATCGAGATCTCACACCTACGCTTAACAAGCTGATATCCGAAGGAGTCTCGCCGAGATACATGAACCCATCATTTCCCTCAGTTACGTTCCCGAATCACTTCACGCTTGTTACCGGTCTTTACCCTGAAAGTCATGGTGTAGTTGGCAACACATTCTGGGATCCTGGGTTAGAAGCCGAATTCTATTATACTGATCCAGCTCGGTCCATGCAACCGGAGTGGTGGATGGCGGAACCATTGTGGGTTACCGCCGAGAAACAAGGTATTCGTACTGCGATTCACATGTGGCCTGGATCAGAAGCTCATATCCCACCTATCGAGCCCACCTACCTGGACAAGTATAATGGCTCGGAAGCCTTGTCCAGAAAAGTTGATCGCGCTCTCAGTCTTTTGGATCTTCCAGGGGATGCTGATTCTTCCGACGAATCAGATCATCGGCCACAGTTTATCGCCTTCTACGTTCCTAATGTTGATGCTGACGGCCATTTGTACGGACCAAACAGTACGGAGATAAGGTCAACGATTTCCCGTGTTGATTCCATGCTAGCAGATCTGTTCCAGGGACTGGTTGATCGCAATCTTACTGATGTTGTCAACGTCATTGTTGTTTCGGACCACGGCATGGCTACCACCTCCAATGACAGATTGATTCAACTTGACGATCTCATTGATCTGGACCTAGTAGACCATATCGACGGATGGCCGCTTCGGGGCCTGCGCCTCAAAAACCCTGATCGTGACCTTCAGCAAATGTATGAAGATCTCCGTGCACAGTCCGCCAGATCCGACAATTTTGAGGTTTATACGCGGCAAACAATGCCTGAACGATATCACTTCACCAATAATGATCGTATCGCGCCTTTGTGGGTGGTGCCGAAAACAGGATGGGCAGTTGTCGAAAGGGTTGACTTCGACGTTGCCCAAGCCAAAACTGACGGGCTTGTATACAAGCCAAAAGGTCTCCATGGATATGATCATGAGCATCCACTGATGCGAGCAATTTCGATAATGCGTGGGCCATCTTTCCCACATGTGCCGAACTCTCGTCTACCTATTTTCCAAAATGTGGAAATGTATAACATTGTGTGTGATTCGTTGGGTGTGAAGCCAAATCCGAACAATGGGACACTTCGTCTACCCTTGAAACCGGTTGGCTTGCATGATGAGGATGTCCCATCTGCCGATGATCCTCCACCAACAAACTCTGAAGGGAAAGAAGTTTGGGGTTTACCTGACGATGCAGATGTGCCGGACGCCGCTCCCGACGCCTCAAAACTTACGGGTGCTAGCTCCGTGGATGATGAACAGTCCGATGGAAGTAACGCATCTGACGCTGACGACGAGACCACAGGCTGGTTAGACTACTTCAAGGACCGTCTTGAAGCTGCGAAGGAATGGGCAAATGCTGTCATTGATGACTTGAAGAGTAAAGGCTGGCAAGAAACCGCAGATAGTGAAGCTTCAGGAGGTGACAAGCTTTCTGGACCCAGCCATTTGTTTGAAGAGCGATAAAAATCAGGCGCGTCTATACGGTCTCAGACATCAAATTGAGGGGCAATCATTCCAGCAATGGTTCTACATGAGCGAAATTCTCTTTCGTTCTATGCTGCGCAAAGCCTTTTCAGCCTGATCGCGTTTCAGGTGGGGTTCCCATGTATTGCCCTTGGACGGTGATGGACCCGTACAGGCTCGGGCAGCGTCTCGTATTGACAGGAGGTCTGTTGACGAAAGAACATCTGGACGTCAAGCGTCAGTACCACGAAGAACTTGGGAGGAAGTCCGAACCAAGTCTTGATCCTCGAAATATGATTCGTGATGGGGAAAAGTCTCTAATAGTCAGAACATTTGATAGGCATTCGTGAGGCTTGTCATTGGTTGCTCTACTTCCATGATTTCTGCTGGTGTTGTGATTGGGAATGACTCTTGATTCAATCGAGGTTGGCCACATTCTATGGGGACCCACATCGTTTGCCGCAAGACTCCCGACTATCTGTGTCTCGGTGTCAACAATGAAGAAGTCTGCCTCAAGTTTGGACCCTAGCGAGCATAGGCTGAACCTGCGCGAGCAAGATTACAATGTACGTGAAAAGGTGCGTCTGCTCCACGCAGAGAATTTGGCCTCGTATTTGCTAGGTAGGAGGACTCCTCATTCCCTACGCTGAAGGAACCGCGATGAAGGCGCCAGGAACAGTTCTCGCGGTACTTACAATTTGCCTTGTTGTGCAAGTTCGGTCTTGCCTGCTGTGTGCCGAAAATTGTCTCGTAACCAAATGTTCAAGATCTGCTCTCCGATCAACTGGACCCGGGATTGCTCTCAAACGAGATGGATTCAGTAACATAGGAATTAAGAAACGCAGACAACTGTATTGGGAGCCTCCATTTCTTTTCGCGCATCATTGTCTTTCGTGGACAATTGGAATGAGGCCAAATGATGCAAATTTGACTCGTGGTGAAGCTTTACCGGTTAGTTGTTTACAGACTATTTTTGTCTGGAATGCTACAATATCCGACCCATTCCGCCACACACAACGTCACGTCTCTTGTCACAAAAGGGTTGTTTATCATTCCACAAAACTCAGAGGCAAAGTCTGCGCCTCCATGAAGAGTACTATATGAGCCCCCTCGCCCATCGGACATATTCCTTCCTCAGACCTACCACCCCAGTCACTCGTTCAGCTCCGGCCACAGCTATCCTTCCAATCAAAGATCTTGCATCTATACATATCCCTTTTTCCAACTCACCTTGTTGCTCCATCAGAAAAGAAAATCCCAAAATACATTCAGAATGAAGTTCTCTGTTGCCGCCATTGCTCTCGGAGCCGGCCTCGTCGCTGCCCAGAATGCCACCTCGGTGAACGGCACCACTACAGTCGCTGCCTACACAACATTGACCATCTGCTCTTCGTCAACCGTGACCATCACATCCTGTGCAGCGACTGTTACCGACTGCCCGGCTCGTTCGGCCACCGAGACCTTCGTCTCCACCACATTGGCAGCAATTGCAACAACAGTCTGCCCCGTCTCCGAGGCCTCTTCAATCATCAGCAACCTCCCATCCGGACAGACCGTGGCGTCAGACGCAACAGCTGAAGTCACTGGAGCCCCAACGGCCGCAGCTTCCACAGCCGCCGAGACCACTATCGCCGGTAACGCCACATATATCGCCCCATCCAGCTCTGCTTCCACATCCGCAACAGAATACACCGGTTCCGCCACCGGCGTCACCGGCTCCATTGCCGCTGTGCTAGCCGCCGCCATGGCTGCCTTGGCCCTTTAAGTTGGAAAGCTTCCCAAAAAGTACTCAACAAATTTTTAATTTTAATGGGGAATGAACGCATCCATTCATGCAACTCGAACGTGCTCAACAACCAAATAGTTCTTTCATGAGGTACAATGGCACTGTATCAGGTTTATCACTGAATGGAAGTCTCACTGGGACTTTCTGTGGGCTCGTTATTGGTCTTGTTTTCACGGTGTCATGGTTAAACAGGTCAAGGTCAAATGGTCAATATTTCCTGTATTTTTCAAATCTAGAGGATCAATCAATATTTAGGTATCTATTTTGTTTCTCGTGGCTTACTACTACCTCATCTATCCCACTACTAGGTACTATAAGAACCATTAGATTTCATTGTAAGTATTAGATGATAGAATGCCTTCTCTTTCATTTTGAGGGCCATCATAGATCGATGGGTCACAGTCGCCGTCGGAGAGATGCCACGCCGGCATACACCAACACGGTCGATGATCGAGACAAATCGCCGGTGAGATTGACTTTGGAGCGGCCACTAGCACATCCAATGAGACTGATCTGAGTGCCGGGTCGGAGATGCAGATGGAAACAGGTTGCTGACGGTGGTATTCTTGTCTTCGGAGGTCCTGGATTGAGAGGTATTGGTCGTGTACGGGCGAGTATCTGGACTCTGGAGCCCATCCCCACATCATACTGTAAACCACTTGCCCGATTGAGGAATATCTATGTCATATTGGGGGCCATCACGGACGGATGATGCAGCTGAGGGTGTCTTCATCAGACATCCATCCATCTGACGCTATAATAGTTGTCAATGTTCTTGATGATCGAAAGGACAATTATGAGGCCACGAGAACGCACAGGATCTGCAAGTCCGTACTTTCATTCAGATTTCTTGCCCCGCTTGCTTCTCAGGTAACATCCATGATCATGCTACTCCTCGAGGCGACATAGCAACTCTGCATGGCATAGAATGCTGCGTGACACCGCCTCAGAATCACGTCGCCAAGTCGACCAGTACCGTCATCTTCATCAGCGACGCCTTCGGCCTGAAGTTGATCAATAACAAAATCCTAGTAGATGTCTAGGCAGATACTACTGGCATGCATTCCTGGTGGCGGACTTGATGTATGGTTCCTGGCTGCCATGGATGAATGGAGACCTGTTGGCATCTTTGACATTCTGGGCCAATTCAATCGGGTCAAGACTCTTTTCTTCAGGATTAGTGCTTTCGTCCCGTTCCTCATCAAGGCCAATCCTTCCAAAACGTACCCTTCCATTCTCGACTGGACGAGAAGGGTCAAGGGTGAGTTACCCACCGGAGCAAAGCTGGGGGCGGCTGGCTTTTCTTGGAGTGGTTGGATGACCACGACACTCTGCACGGAGACTGCCACTTTGGATGGCTCAGAGACATTGCTGGATGCACAAATTACGGCTCATCCGATCTCTATAAAGGATCCAGCTACGATCGTCGATGCTGTCAAGATCCACAATGTCCTTTACAGCCTTGCGGTCGGAGAACATGATCACCACATGAATGGGACCCAAATGGATGGGGCCGAAGCGGCGTTAGCAAAGTTCAAAGAGGAGGGTCAGGCTTTGCATTTTGAACTGATAGTGTGCAAGGGAATGCTGCATGGGTTCAGCGTCCGTGGAGATTCGGAAGACAAGAACATTCTAGATGCAATGAAAGGGGCCAAAAACCAGGCTATCGACTGGTTCAACAGATGGCTTTGAACAGAAGAAGACATGGCTCTGGTAGTGCCTCACCAGGTGTCGACAAACTAGCCAGGCAATCGCATGCTACGTAGCGCCGTAGAGAACTATTGCGGTATTGAGGAAGGGCGAGGTGGCATGTTCAAAGGGGGAAATGTGGTCGAGGACATCATGTTAGAGTTGCTTTTGACTTCAAGAGGGTTCGAAAACGTGCTGCAGAATAGATGAGTGTAGGATGAATCCCGGGGCAATGAGGAGGTTCCTCACCACAATGCACCCTGTTCTGACCCGAGTCGTGGGGGCAGGATTATGATAACGAGTGGAGCGTAGATAAGCGTTTTAAGTACTGTACGCTTGGGGCAAAGCCTAACTTTATGCTCCCAATACAGAGTAGGCCAATGTGGGGACCTCGGGACAGAAGATGATGGAAGTGGTGGGAGAGAGAAGCAATGACGCTACCCATATACCCACCGCAAGACTGATCTTCGACCTCATTTACTTGTTGCTCGAATGAAACAGAAGTGACCATCCAACGCATGAGCTAGACATCTAGAACATATTCGAATCTCGCCGGACAACCCTACCTATATTCATACTAAAACTCATTTCAAGCTGCTTGCTATGGCCGACACAGCGCCTCAGTCATATAGCTCCGATCCTACCCTCTATCTCTACACTTCATTGACGGCCGGGTCGTCTCACATCATCACGGCGACCTCGAGATTAGAGACAATCCTAAAGGCAAATCGTATACCCTTCCGTGCACTTGATGTCGCTACAGATGAGAAAGCTCGTATGCTGTGGGGGAGACGTTCCAAGGGAAGGAAGCTACCAGGACTTGTCAGATGTGGGATGATTGTCGGTGTATGTTCAGATCTTCGCCTGTAGTTTTAGTGTGGTATCATCAGAATACTAATGAAATCTGACAGGACCTGGAAGAGATCGAAGAATGGAACGAGTATGGTGAGCTTAAAGACCAAATTGCCGCAACAGATCCCACAAAAGCAAGCAGCGCCTCCACCGCTACTGCTACCACATCGCCACCAACAGCTGGATCTACCACAAGTGCCTCAGTATCCAAGCCCCCGGCAACCAATGTCCCTCCCAGTGGCCCAGAACTCAGTAAAATCATGTCACCGCCTTCACCTCACCCACCTTCACAACATGTGGGATTTAAAGGGGATTCGCCAAAGATAGACGCTATGACCTCCGATACTGAGCCCGCAATGAAAGAACAGGGTTCGTCTATAACTTTAGCCCTAAGACAAGCCGGCGCGGAAGCAGCGAAGAAAGCAGCGGATCAGAAATCCGAAAAGCTTGCGGCGTTGAAAGTCTCACTATCAACCGACAAGGCCAAGGACGAGACGGGAAAGAAAGTAGATTCCTCCACCACCTCAAAAACCCCACCAGCTGTGTCATCTCCCCAGGTCCGCGAAGCTCCTACACCGCTGCCCGAAACTGAAACAGTGCTGTCAACAGAGTTCACGACTATCAGCGATGAGTCCGAAACATCCGGCCCCATCGAGAAACAAACGACGATCACAGCGCCGTCCAAAGCCCATCCGAAAGCTGATGCCCCACCACATGACTACTCTCCTCGACCTACCCCAGCTGTCTCATCGTCATCGTCCATCAATCTCAGCGAAGCAGATGAAGAACACCCCGCACCAATCGAACATCATCGCGAGACTCAAGTCAGTGTGGATGCTCCAAAGGAGATCATCGAACAGGTCGAGGCAAAGCAGGCCATTCCGGAGGAAAAGGCAGTTGAGAAGAAGTAATTCGAGATCGGGGCTCGGAGCTTTTTGGGTAAATATATCCCAGTGTGATCGTGGATGCTGCTTCGGCCAAGTGAAAAAATGGGATTCAAAAAAAGGGGAGTTAGCTATGAGCTGCAAGCCAGTGAGTCAAGAACGCTGGACAGCTCCAAAAGAACAGAACCGATTAGAAAAATAGAATTGGATGTCTTTTTGTTGTTATATTCCTTTCTCCATAGAAGCGAAATGCATTTGTTAGTCTGTCCGGCGCAGTATAGGTTGGTGGTTACAAGTTAACAGTCATTGAATTGCATGCAAATAATGTTACAAGTAACAAAGCATTACCGCAACTAGCAAGTATCAAGGAATATTCTTGTTTACATCTATATGCTCTTTCAGTTTTAAGCCCACATGCTATTATGCATGCTATGTATTCACTTTTACGATCTATCGTCAAAATCCCAACGGCAACATACAATCCCCGATTCGATTCCCCCTTCCAGTTTTTCACAATTTCCCTTCCCTCCTCCCCTCGACTGCTTTCCTCAAAATACCAATAACATCCGCTGGACTCTCTGCACCAAAGACCGCAGAACCAGCAACAATGACGTTTGCACCGGCGTCGGCAGCTTGATCGATCGTTCCTTCGGCAAGACCTCCGTCGACTTCGATGTCGAGGTTCGGGTATTGCTTGCGTAGAGCGGTCACCTTGGGGAGCTCGGAGGCCATGAATTTTTGACCGCCGAAACCAGGGTGGACGGTCATTATCAGGATCATCTGCAGGGGATGAGGGTTAGAAGGGTGGGGGGCTGGAATGGGAGTGGGAAGCGGGAGTCAAAGGGGGAGGGAGGAGGGTTGTGTGAGAAGGACGAAAGGCAGCGAGGGCGTACATCTGGTCTATCTTCATCCTTTTCAGCTTCGAGAATAGGCCACAAAACGTCTACCGAGGTCTCAGGCTTGATGGCCACACCGGCCAACATGCCTTGCTCGTGAATATATCGTATCAATTCTGTGGGATTGGTCTTTCTCGTCGTCTCCTTATCCGCAGGGTCTTGGGCTGCGACAGAGGTCATGGCGGCTTCCCAATGGAAGCAATACAAATCACAACCTGCCTTTTTAAAATCTTTAACCCATCTCATTGGCTGTTAAAAATGTTGGGGGTCAGTCTCTTGATCTTGTCTTACAAAGAACAGATTCATGCGTAGACGGCCAAGATAGAGAACAGGAGACGGAGACGCGCATGGTAAGCAAAAGCGCTTAGAATAATTTGCTTAGCCGCCATGTGCGCGGCTCAGCGAAAACGATCGAAAGGGATATGGGAAACATGAGACAGATCAATTGTGCGAGCAAAGCGCCTGCGCTTGGTGGGCGGCTAAAGAATACAAGGGAAATTTGCAAATGACTTGTTTGTAGTAGAGGTAAGCGCCGACATCTAGGAGAGTGAAAAGGGAATTGCGAGAAGTGGCAGTGCTTGGCGGCTACATAGCGACCTACCTCAGCAATCATCATATGGCAATCAAATGTCCCCTTGCCCTTTGGTTTCGCAGGTCTATCCACGTGTGACCGAATCTTCGTAACAACTGGTGCTCCAAAAGTCATATTTGGTACAAAATGGCCATCCATCTGCCCCGCGTTAGCCAGACATGTTGCGTTGCAATGAGGGCCAGAGGATGGGATTTACAATGTCGACATGTAACCAGTCTGCTCCATCTTGGTCGATGGTCTTCGTACAGGCAGCACCCAGAGCGGCGAAGTCTGCTGATAGAATCGACGGAGCTATAATTGCTGGCGGCGTCATGGTTGAGGAGGGCAGATCAGGACCTATGAAGAGTGAAACGGTGATTGAAATTGCGACAGGTTCTCCAAAGAGCGTTTATGCTATTGGGAAGCCAGTCGATGTGAGTGGAACGGGTATAGAAGGTTCAGTGTTTCCTAAAATGCCAGATGGTGCTTTGTTCAATGCAGGAAACCAAGCCAAAGATCTCGCAATGTTTGATACAGCAAGGGACAAGGTACAGTACAGCATGATTCATGATTGTGATGCGGGACATCCGCTATCGATTCGGCCCAGAAACAGCACACCACAAGCAAAAGACTGAGCAGAGTCTTGGCAATTTCTTGTAATTAGGAACTGGATGCCGAGAAAACAACCAGGAATGGGCGGGTGAAGCCGCAGTTAGGGTTGCATCGAGGCCGCTGGAGATTGATAGGTTACCTACCTAGGTACTAATTATGTATGTACTGTATTACTCAGAGTACAGAGTATACTATGTAGATAGCAAAAGTCGATGGATGGAGGAAGATACAGTACTGTACCTATAACCAACATGAGAATAACATACAGTATACGGTACCTATACAATACCTATACGGTCTGTGTACAGCACTACAACACCTACATAGTACATAGTACAGTACCTCGTATTCTTCTTCTTGAGAGTCAGGTAATCAATGTAACGATCGGTCAAGACCAACATTACGCGGCCCGTCGATGAATGCGTATACACGTTGACAATATCTCTGTCTACTCTGTTCCGACCCCAGTAGATACATAGTACATCATAGTAGGTAGTACGATCCATCGCTGACTGTATCGTCAACTCTGCCCTTCATCATGATGCTTGTTGCCTTTGTGGGACATCTCATCACCAAGGGATGCTCCGAATGACACAATTGAGGGCCCAGCTACCGCTCACCAACCGCCTCCCCCCCGAACATTGCGAAAGAGGATGTGACCGGTTCATCGACCGCATGCTGGGCTGGCTAATCCTCTTCTACTCTGGAGTACATACTCTGGTATGTAGTTACAACCGCTATCCCCAGCGCTAACTTTCCATTGGGCGCCAACAACCCCAGAAATGGAATAAGAATAGCAACGGCAGCAATGGATGAAGGTGGGCGCTTAGAGGATATCAACACCAGCCAATCAATCTCTCCCCCCACCACCGAATCAAATTGCTGCCTCCAACGTTTGCTGCATGGCCAACACTGATGTCTGTTGATCTCGGGTCTTATTGGTTGACTGTTCGTTTCGCTGTCAATATTCCCACCTCATTGTGCTCCTCGATGCTTTCAATAATGCCATGGGGGTCCGGCTTGCGCCCAATCGGCCCCAGCTGTGACCCTCTATATCATGCATCCATCGGTAGAGAGAAGGACAATGGGCTGCATGTCGGTTCGTGATCAATGGCCAACGGCTCTTGGCCGCTGCCGTGGCTCGTCCGCTTGCTTGCATATTCCCATTTTCCCTATCTATCCCGTATGTCGCTATCGCGGTCTCCTCTTCATTTCCCCTCTTCAGGTATTCCATGAGTTGTGCTATTGCACTTCACCCCCAATTTCTTTCGTTATAATTCGCATCGTCATTTTTCATGGTCTGCTGAGCGGACCAACAAAACGCAACTCGAGATACCCCGATTTTAATAGAGCTGGCATCAAAACGTAATCGGTCCTGGACTGGACAAGGGACACAAGAGGAACGGAGGCGTCGTTTGGGTCAAATCAGTGATTCGCGATAGTCAGGACGGTCGCAACCATGGATTACACACTTCCCGCTACATCATACCCGTCTCGGCAGGTCCGGACTCTTAATACAATATTGGAAGAAGGTCAAGGAAAGAGTGACAGCAGCGATACGGATGAGGGCACGGTCATAGGTCGACCAGCGGAATTCGATGAGAAGCTCTTCGTGGCCGCTCCAAGGGAGAGACGCGGCGAATCAAGGCAACCGTCGGAAGTAATACCAGAAGTTCAACACAGTGACTGGCCGGCTATGCCGTCGGATTTCGATGACATGTACGATGTTTCTGACAACGAAACCGAATTTAGCGACTCTTGCCCTTCATTGCAGGAGTCGATATCAAGTCGACCGACCAGTTTCGGCACAGATTCAACGAGATATAGTGTCGCAAGCAACAGATCCAGCCGTAATCGCTACCCATCACTTCATATCCCTTCAACTCTATCGATTGCATCGTTACCAAGCCCTCATAAGAGCTCTCCAATACCGCCCACTCCACCACCGAAAATTCCTGTCTCACCTGCTGTCCTCTCAATGCTACCATCGCTGGTGCCAGCATTGAATGCAACACCATCACTTGATGGTAGCAGTGTCACTTCCGAGCAAGTCGCCAATCTTAGTGCTCCAGTGACACCGGACATGCAGACCAATCTGCCCACGAATGATGAATGGGGCAGGGATAATGTACGGCTCCGAATGAGCTCGGAGCTTATCGAGGAACCAATAACTGAAGATGAACTCGAATCGGACGTTTCTATAGTGATCGAGCAGTACGAGGACTGGAGAACAGCTTTAGATCACTTTCCGATGGTATCTCAGGAGATGCAGCAGACTGACTCTGGCGGACGTAGTCCGGAACCAGAGGCAGCGCTAAGAGCGCAGACACCCTCCGATGCAGGTGTAGAACTTCCACTGGAGGCTCTTGAAACTTTACGTCATCTATCTGGTTTTGAAGGAGGCAGCTATCGTTCAGACTCGCCACATTCTCAACATGAGATGACAGAAGTCCCGAATCCTCCCAGTCGACCAAAAAGCGCGGACGGAGAGACGCCAGCCTCAGAAGTCTCTGGCTACAGCTTCTCAGAGTTGAGCATACCATCACCAGGAGGCTTCTTCTCCTCGTTAGACCCTGATGCGCAAGACACATGGGCATCGATGAAACCTGAGCCAGATGTTCCAAGTTCAGCAGTCGCAGAGCGATTCTACAATCTACCATGGGACAGACCGAGCGACATCATGGAACGTGTGATAGAAGTCGATGAAGCTTTGACGGACGGCCCGCCTACTGCTCGCCAGGCAGAGTTCCCAGCATCCGTAAGGGATCGACACAGCTTTTCGTCCGACGATCACGATCAGATCCAAGAGACCACTCGCGGACAGCCAGTAGAATATGACGAGTCATATGAAGAAGAGCTCTTGAAGAATGCGTCTGCCAACCTTGATCGTACAAGCGTATGGCTATCGGCCCAAACAACGTATCTAGCTATCCTAAAGCAGCCGGATACGGGCGAAGATCAGCAACAACAAGCAGATACAAAGCCAGGCGATCACGAGATGTCTCGTGATTCAAGTATCGACGGACCTTCCAGGAAAAGGGTGACCTTCAACCAAGACCCTGTAACCAAGGTCGACTCGGCAATCGAGGTACCCAAGAGGAACTCACTATTTTACCGGGGATTCCAATACGTTGCCCATCAAAGGACAAGAGAAGATGCCTTTGTGCACCAGGCAACAAGATTCGATGCCATTCAGGCAATTCGAATGTCCTTGACTTCGAACCATATCAATGCTCTTCTCGGCAAATACGAGATTGTGGACCCGTGGCGTCCGCCATACTCTGGCCCTTTCTCTCAGAACCCTAGGCAGACTGGAGTATTCGAGATGACGCCCGCCCAAATTGCCTTTATGAAGGTTGAGCATGAGAAGCTGGCACTCGATCAGTTGGAGCCTGCATCATGGGCTATCGATGCTATGAAATTTTTGAATGGGGGTCGACTTCTCACAAGCCCAGCAGCAAGACGGTTAGCAAGGGCTTCTTTCCCGTTGGATGATCCACGCTGTGTTGGACGGAACCGATTGCGGGTGCTCGATTTAGGTGGACAAGGCTCATGTGACTGGGCCTGGACTTGCGCTGACCAGTATAAAAACGTCAAGGTATACACCGTAATGACCAAGCAGCAAGTGGTCAATCCTCACATTAATGGCCCTTCCAATCATCGAATAGTCTCAGTGCCACGCCTTTGGCAATTACCGTTCAAGACTGGACACTTCGATCTCATCTCTGCTCGTACCTTGCATTCCATGGTTCGCAGTAAGCTTGACGTGGGGGGTACCACCAGCGAATTCGACATGTGTCTACTCGAATGCCTTCGTGTTCTCAAGCCAGGAGGTTATTTGGAATTCTCAGTCATGGACGCTGCCATCCTACGAGCGGGTCCTAGAGCCTCTGCCATGTCCGTTGAATTCGAATTCAACTTGCGCACACGAGGTTATGATCCAGCACCTAGTAAGATGTTCCTCACTCGTCTCCGCAGGTCTCGTTTTGCGAACATACGAAGTGCCTGGTTAGCTCTACCCATGAGCGTTGAGGCCCCAGAAAAACAAGTCCTAAGGGAGACCCCATTCCCTCAATGTCCGAGTGTAACAGACTTGGCCAAATACGAAGCCGTCCAAGGACCAGTAGGAAGCACTGGAAACGTCGCGAATGTCGCAGGCTTACTTGGCGGTTGGATGTGGGAGCAGTGGAAAGTCAAGCTAGAGAAAGAGATGGGCAAAGAACAGGAGAAATGGTTGGATGGCTTTGGGAATGCCATAGAAGAAGGCAGGGATTCGGGGGCTGCATATAAACTTTTGACAGGCTATGCACAGAAGCCTTACAAAAGGAGGCAGCGCTAGGGGTCGGTACATGACACGCTCTATGATTGCATGAGAGTACGAAATGGGTAATGTTCTTGTCGGTACACAATGGAGCTTTCGGGGCATTGCAATCCTGAGTCATGGTTGGTGTTTTAGAGATCGTGGACGGCGCTGTAAGGATCCTAGGGACTGTGTGATCGATCTCTCTTATCAGACATCAAGATCTCCTCTGTAAAAATATACCGACACCTTTACGATTGGACTCGTCCATTCTTTGCACTGAGATAATTGTTTGATATAAATCCTTGCATGGGCGAGATATTAGTTTCCTAATTTGGTAGAAGCGAGCTGTGGGGCTGCTTGCAATAGTAAATTTGATGCGACCCGCGCCGAAGACCGCCGTCATTGAGACTGACGATGCTTTCAGTCCTTCAGCTTCAAACAGAGCTTTCAGCAACGGACCACCACGAGCCTCTAACCCACGAGCATCAGAACCGCCTTTTCCTCCGTTTGTATTAAGTACGTGACTTGATCCCCTCATTCAGCCCTCAGCCCTCATTTCAACGCGACAGATCGCAAGAACGGCATATTATTCCCCTCAACATCAAAACCACAAGACTGTGCATTGCGCCAAACGTCGCAGCTCATACTCTGTCCTTGTTAAACAGTTCAGACTCATTATACCATGTTGTTCTTCAGGTGAGTTTCAAACTCTATCCACATTATTACGATAGCTCCTCCAACCAGCGCCTGACCTTCATCTCCCTTCGCCTTCTCTCCCACTACCCTCGTCCAAACCCCACACCTCTCAGATCCCTTGTGCTGACTCTTCTCCCTCCGTTACAGCTTCTTCAAAACCTTGACCAACTCCCAAATAACCGTTGAACTTAAAAATGACATCTCCATCCGCGGTACCCTAAAGTCCGTTGACCAATATCTCAACATCAAACTCGATGACATTACAGTTCTAGACGAAACAAAGTACCCCCATCTGAGTTCAGTAAAGAATGTTTTTATCAGAGGAAGTGTGGTGAGATATGTGCATTTACCAGCTAGTGAGGTGGACAGAGGATTATTGGAAGATGCTACTAGGAGGGAGAACGTGAAGAAGTGATGGGAGAACTTTGACGCGCGTGTCTGACAATGAGGGACGGAAATCAAATGATATAAAGGGCTCTTGGTTTTGGGAGACAGAAAAGGGCATGTCAGCATGGCGTATACCGGGACGACCAGAAAGGTCGTCGGCAAAATAGTCATTGTGCTTTCCGTTTACTTCGGCCGCCTATGTGAAGACTGTGGTGCTTTCTGTGGTGCTTTCTTTCTGCGCAACATGCGAGCGGCCACCAACGCTCACAGATCTGAATACCTGGATTGGAAAAAAGGAAGGGAAAACTGCCATAGCCAACTCAAGAGAGCATGCTATGTCTTGTTTGGAGTTACAATGTGACCTTGATCAGAGTCCCAGAGCATTTCCTTCCAGCGGAGGCGTTCCAGATTGGGTGCCTCCAGCAAACAAGTAGCCCATCTGCAAAGAGTATATAAATGGCGATTCAGGGAACTTGATTATGAACATCTTCTATAAACGGGCCGCCAACAAGCAATATGATACTTCGGGTCTTACAAAGGGTCAACACCCGTGTTCCATCTGTTCTCTTTGTTCGTAAGCATCTCAGTTTCATCCTCTTGACTTTCCTTCCAATTCCGTCACCAGCAGTCTAGATTTCCCACCATGACCACATTCAACCGTTTTCAAATACTATTCTTATCTTCTTAAAAACTCCCTTTGTTCTTCCATCAGTCATCATCTTCTCCCCCAATACTCTACGGCCTTCAGCAACCCCCGCTCATGACTCAATGCCCCCAAAAACACCAAAACATGCATGATCTGGTGGCTTGATCCCCATATGTCGAACCGCCGCGGACTCTATCTCTCTGGTACCCGCGCCGTATAAATTGCTGCACCGCAGAAGTTCAATACCCCAAGACCGAGGAAATGATCGAGAGGCATGCGCCGTTGGAGTTCAGAATATCCATATCAAAGCTGTCGAAGGCATTCACGGATCCCCCGGGCGGAAGTGTAAGCACCTCTTCAACGCTGCACAGTGCACAGAGGCAAACAGGTCGTATCTTTGTCGACCAGTCCTACATCCTCGAACTTGCCCCGGCAGAATGTGGTCAAGATGAAATCAGGGAGAAGAGCCGCGCAAACAATGGAACTGCTTTCTTCGAGCGTAAGCCCCGGATCAAAGTGGACGAATCCCAGGGGATATCGAAGATCCAACGTCAGGTGAAGACTGGCGACTGAGGCATTGCATAGGTTTCCGTTGCTGTCAGCTGACAGTTCATTTCAGCATGACACATCATATGGACCTTGTGCACATATCCTACCGCGCCAATATCTGGTACCATATGCTTCTAACTGGCCTTCAGACGAACTTCTTCGCAGTATCAACGGTCTGGTTGTTGGTATGATTCTCTGGCTCGCTAATTTTCTGTATGGGGCAATCCATCTGGCGGCATGGAACGAGCATTTCTCTTCGACGGCGGAGAGGTGGCTTTGGCGATCATCTTCTGCTTATATTGGTTTTTTTGTGGTGGATTATGGGTTATCTTGAATTACGTAGTCAGTTCGTCACCCAGACTAAACGATTTCTGGGAACGTTGGATGGATGGTGAAAAATCATGGTTGCACAACGTATTACTCGGTAGCCTTATCTTCCTATGCGGGCTGAGCTTGATGTTTGCCAGAGCTTTCATTGTGCTTGAAGCATTCATAAGCATTCGGGAACTACCTGCTGCTGTATATTAGACGCCCAGCTGGACGCAGATCTTCCCACATTTCTGAAACTATGAGAACCTACAAGCCTATTGAAGTATCTTCCGATTCTCACACCATTTTCCAGCAGCGAAAGACCGGGCACGATGCAACGAAATTAGAAGCGACCGAATGGCCCTTGTGCGGACTCTACGTGACCGCGGTCTCAGGACTCGAGATGCTTACCTGACTAAGTACAGAAACTCGGGTAGGATCCAAACGCACCACTCTATGTTTCAAAAGATGATATCCAGCTCGTGTGGTGACTGACGTGCATGGCAGCGCCGTTTAGTCCTCGGTTGCGACCACATCTTAGGGTCTTGTTTCTCGAGCAGATTTCGGGCAGTATATGCGACCTAGAGGAAGATCGATCAGGTCCTAGGTATGGTCCCAACGAAAGCCGTTGTTCTAGTTTCATTTCCATGTGTTCGTTGGTGTACGATCTCCTGCTATCAAAATCTAAGGCGATCTGTAAGCGAAGTGGTGATGTACCAGGGTCTGGAATCCCATTCGAAATTAGCCGCCCAATTGAGAGATCTTGGTGGCCCTCTCCCTTCTGATTGGCCCAAGGGTGCTCTACTCCATTCTATTTTCAACCTCTTCCGTCTTCAAACTTCTCACCACCTTTGAACCACTAAGCGCTCATTGCTCCAACGAGATGAAGAAGCTGCCGATCTCTAGTCAATTGTGAATCAACCCGCAAATGGATCTCGTTCCGAATGCAAGCCACAGCCTATCACTAGCATTGCCATCCATGCACTCCCCAACACTGCGGGAACAGGCTGTGCGGAAAAGCAGGTATAGACAGGTTTGGCATCCTTTAGTACTCCCATGATTGAACAAGAATCTCTCGATTTGAGCCTCATGCGATCCAGTAGAAGGTCTTGTATTGGTCGAAGCGCATAGTACATCTTGTGGCGTGACTGCACGCGAGTTCCTATTGTTCTCGAGTTATTGAGAAAGCCATCATTATCCATACTGTTCGTACTTGTACTTCATTCACTGTCTCTTTGTATTGTTGCGTGTCTTGAAAGAGAATTCGTGCTCACCACAGTTCCAAAACCATACGCGCTGTTCATTGTCTGAGACAGTTACGACTCGACATCGAAAGTTCCACAATCAGCATTTGCAGCACCCCTCGCGCCATAAACCCGGATCATGATGCGTATCTGATCTTTCTAATCACTTTCCCGTTTCCAAAATATTCCATACAGTGACGCCTTTCGGTTGCCTGACCAACCCAACGGTCTTGTACAAAGACAGATACTATTGACCGGTCGCCAGTGAGGTATAGTTTAGGGTAGAGAAGTCTTAGGAGGATATCGTGAGCTTAGAGAGGGAAGCACAGATGTCTTAGAGATGCAGGTAGAGCAGCAGGAAAGAAGTTTGGTGGATGCTGGGCGAGAGAGAAGCCTATCGCCAGGGAAGCGACAGCGACCACGACCAGGCCTAAATATCATTACAAATATACAACAACCGTCGAAGCGCGCACTCACCGAACCACGGGCTGGCACCCACGAAGATGCTACACGGCCACTATACAATCGAGCAGCAACGACAAATGCGCCTTCGCAGCCATTACAGCAAGCCGACCCGGCCGGAACAGCGTTTGTGAACTTAATAGATCTGAAGAAACTAGTTGACGACAACGTAGCCTCGAAGAAGGTCGGGAAAGAACGAAAGCAAACGCGAAATCCCTTCAGAACAGAAGATTGGTGGGAACGCTCAGCCAGCCAAGGAGGCATACAGAATCATTCTGACTCGTCCACAAATATCATACCATCAGCGCTCCAAAAGTTCCGGTTTCAGGAACAATCCACGAAAGAGATATCGCCATCGGCCAGAACAATTGTCATAGGTACAGATGATGAGGACATCCAAAAATATATCAAGAAGCATGGGAACGATGCGCCAGGTCTTGGGAGGGATTCGAGTCAAAGAACGACCCCAGCTACCCCAAGCATTGTCATCACTCCAGCAGAGGATTCAGGGCGCTGGAATGGACCTGATGGCTCGAATCGGCTCAAACGTCCTGCTTCAAGCATCTATTCGCAGGCAACAGGCGTTGCATTACCGTATCCGATCAATGCCGACGTACCACCCGTTCCACCTGTGCCTCAGAAACATCAACAACCGACAATAAGCACAAGCAAAGAAACGACCATAAAGCCAGGCCGGCTCTCGCTCGATAGCTGGAAATGTGATGAATCACCCGTCGACGGTAAAGATCACCTTTCGGTCACATCGGACGGTAGTGAGCGCTTGATACTGGAAAGACAGACTACCGTTACCACAACTGACCGACATCGTTCCAGAGGCTGGTGGAATATTATATCCCCAATACTGACACGAACAAATACATTGGTCAGTAGAAAGACTCCAACAAGTGCAGAAGCACACCCACCTATGCCGAAGGTACAATTGCAGAAAGCTCCCATCCCAGGTCAGGACGAGCTTTGGAAAGGTGATCTTTCCCCCGAGACGCCAAGAAGAAAAGGCATTATGAGCAGCACTATTAGTACTTGGTCGAGATGGTCGGATTGGGAAAGAGATCGAGAGCTCTCCGACACTGTCAGCGACACAGGGATCGATGAAAAGCATGGACAAGATGAAAAGGCACTAGAAACCCCACAGCAAACGGTCGCCGTTCTGAGCCCACCGCCGATGGATGGTCTAGCTGCAGAATATTTCCAAGCTTGTGCACATGACCTGATAAGCCCAGCTCCATATTTTGAATGCCAAGGTCATTCTTGCAATGAGAGATTACCCCAACTTGTTTCGTCACGGAAGAGTCTAGACCTACCTGTACCGGATCATATCATTCACGCCACCAAATCTATTGATCAAAACAAATCACTTGATCTGCCAGACACATCAAGTACGAGCCGTCCGCTAGAAGTGCCAGCTAGCGATCCATCAGCTGTGGAGGAGCCATCGCTTAATAGGGGCCGCTCAGACAGTGGATCTACTGTCATTGATGATGAATCAGAAGATGAGGCAGAAGAGGACGGACAAATTGTTCCTGTGAAGGTCGAAGATGAACTGCATCCAGAACAACGGAGTCCTCCAACTGCTCCCATGGGTCCTCCACCCGCTGTATCGGCGGCGAGGGGTCCAGCTCTAGGTTCGCCTCCGGCCCGTACGTTTGAGCCTGTTCAGCTTGATGCTCAACCACCCCGAAATATGCCCGGAGCGATACAGGCAGGACCCACTTTTGCAAACCCCGTTGCAACGGCTGAGCCAGAAACATATCATGTAAATCCAGGTCCAGCTGAGCCTCCTGTTCAATACGTTAATTACATACCACCCTCGCCACTTCAGCCTCCTCGGCTGTTCCAAGAATCACCACGGCCAGCCGGCAGAGGTCCATCTTCCCTACCATCATATTCCCCACCACGCCCAGTCACCCGATTTCCTGGTCCAATGCCTGGGCTTGCCGAGCAACCAGCTTCCCCTGGACCTCTTTCGCCAGAAGCCGCCAGAACCATGGAGCCATACAATGGTATGCCGATGTCAGAGATACGGGCTCCAAGAGAAAGCCCCAAATTCGTCACCAATAATTACTATACTCATTTACCTCCACGTCCGAATGCAACTCCGGTACCTCCACCAAAAAGAGAGGAGGAAGACTTCGACCCTTTCCATAGAGAGACTGGAATTAGTCATGTCCAGAAGGACAGGGATGACAGATCCGAAAAGAAGTCTAGCCGATCATGGCGTCAATGTATGCCAAAGAGGAGTTGTTTTCCAAAGCGTGAGGATGGCAAGAAACGAAGATGGGTCATCTTGATATCTCTTGGCCTGTTGTCCGTCGTCGTCGTTTGTATTGTCCTTGCGACAACGCTTACGCGAAAAGGTGATAATACTCCAGTCCAAAGTGAATGGCTCAATCTGACAGGCTACCCACCAATGCCTACTGGTATTATGACGGTAGCCCAGCCTGATATGGTCAAAGAACAATCAGGGTGTGTCCATCCATCAACAATGTGGTCCTGTGCCTTACCAAAAGAAGACATTGACACATTGAGCAATGGGCAAGCAAATCAACCCAATTTCCGCGTTGAGATTCGATTCAGAAATGGGACTGTTTCCAATGGTACAACAGTAGCCTCATCGAAACGCCGGCTACGAGGTCGTTCTTCAATAAGCAGTCGTCTCTATCAAAGAGATTCCTTCACTGATGACCTATATACATCCTCCCCTGCGGCTCCCGCATTGACCGAACAATCCTTCCTAGGAAACACAACAGACAACATCACCCAGCCGTTTGAAGGTGAGGCCACACCTTTCTACATAACTTTCATGTCTCCAAACAAGACCTTTGACGACACCCAACTATCCAAACGCTCATCTTCCTCAAACTCCAACACCTCAGCATCCGAGCTTAATTCCTCCATTCCCTCCCCTTCCACTCTCTCCTCCGGCGCTGCCTCCCTTGCAACCCTCCTCCCCTTTCCCTCATCCCAACCGGTCCGTCTGTATGACCGTGGCCTTTCAACCGAGCACTATGGATTTTACATATACTTCGATCGAAGCATATATCTCACATCGACCAACACAACCGAATCCGCAGATGAGAACGGCGGGTCCGAGAGATCAAACTCTAGTTTCCAATGCACATGGGCGCAAACCCGCTTCCTGGTCAAAATCTGGACAAGTTCGAGTTTCGATGGACAACTTCTCTCATCTCTCAATTCCAACACCAACAACTCGTCATCCAGCAGCAGCAATAACAGCAGCAGCAGTAGTACCACAACAAATTCCTCTGCTACAGACTTCTCCCGCCCCGGTTCCTTCCCATATCCGATAACCATAGCCCTCGACCGTCACGGCGGTGGCCTCAAAAAGAAACTCCTGTACTGCTATGACCTGGACAACGATTCCGGAGAACCAATCCCTGTCCGTGGTACCGGTGCCATTCATCAAGAATTCAGGTCTTTTGGTGGAACGATCATCAATGCAGCGCCCGGACTGTTCGATTTGGAAGGCGACGGAACCACGGACGATGATTACGATTCCAGTTTAGGTGGAATCGATGGCGGGACGGGAGGGTGTGGATGTCAGTGGGAGAATTTTCAATAGCTGTCGTTTGCTTTCGGTTTTTATTTCATGGTCGAACCGGGAGGAGGAAAACGCACGGGAGGCAGAGAGAGGGAAGGAAAGAAAGAGTGATTTATTGGCGTTCATGTATTTAGACGGTTCGTTTCGTTTCGTTTCCGCTACTCGATTTTCTTTCTTCCCATCTTCTCACCAAGCCATTTTCTCCTTTTCACAAAAAAGCAACCAAACGGAATTTTCAGGCTAGGCAGGCAGACAGGCAGGCAAGGCGTTGGGATTCGAAACGATTTTTGCTCTAATTCGATTGTTTAAATCTGTATACAACAACATCCACACGTCCGTCCGGTCGGATATGCATATCAAGGCGTTAGTTCTAGTTTTAGTTTCCAATTTCAGGTTTATTATATATTATATTCTTACAATGAATCAGTGGAAATCTCTCTCTCTCTCTCTTTCTCTCTATCTATCTATCTTCTCTCTATCGTGATATTAGTATAACTATTAGTATATTAGTATAACTATTGAAAGTTGATGTAAGTTATTGGTTATGCTCATTGTTATATTTATTTATAGTAGAAAATTGAGAATGGTAATGGACTGGACTGGACTGGATGGTTGGATACATAGTTGGTTAGATAGGTGGGCAGTTGAATGGATGAATGGATGAATGAATGAATGATTGAAAACAGATAGCCTATAAACGATGAAACAGCTCCGCAATATCAAGCAACGCAATGCAATGCAATGTAAAACTCCTTCTCAGAGCGATATGACGATGAAAGATCCAGCATCTTTTCCCTGCAGTACGAAGTTTCCTATCTCTGCCCGGAATAAGAGATGGCCACTGTTGACTTTCATCACTACTGTAGTAGTCTTCCTTCAAGAACAAAGCTCAGTCTCCCTCATTTCATCTCAATTCAAATTCTTCGTCGGCGTTTTCCCTCTCAAGACTTCTTTCGCTCCCCCTCTCATCTCTCCCAACGTCTGATCAATCACCAGCCTTTTTCTCTCCACGTTTTCGTATCTATCTTGTATTTCCAGTTCGAATTTGGTTGCGATTCTCCTCCTCTCGTGTCTGGCTGCCTTTGTTTTTTCGGCCAGAGTGCTGAATTGTGATATGAAGTAATCTCCGTAGGCTTCCCAGTCGGAGAGAGTCAGGGAGGAGAAGAATTGTTGACGAGAGGGGTTGGAGAGGGTGGAGAGGTGGGAGATTGTGGAGGGGATGGAGGTGGATGAGGTGGAGAGGGGTGGAGGGGTGGTGGTGGTACGTTCGGTTGGAGGAGGTGGAGGTAGAACGAGAGGTTCTGGAGCACGAGGATCATGGTCGAAGGACTCGGTTTGTAAGTCGGTGAAAGGCATAGACGTTAGGTCTGGATAATCGTAATCGAGTTCTGCCTCCCGGCGTCGTTTGTTGGATATCTTGTTTAAATCCGAGTCACTGCTAGTATACCCAGAGGTATGTTCTAGTATCGACTCAGAAGCTTTTGCGACAATGAGCTTGTTTTGTGAGTGAGGATGAAGAGTCGGTGCCGCAGGGATGGGACTGAAGCCCGATTGTGAGCGATAGGGGTTTGCTTTGGAAGCCTTGTCCGGAGTTTGCGATCTTCGAACCAGAATATTCTTCTCTTGTACATGACCTCTCTGTGGAGTTTCTCGGGCAACTCGTTTTTGTGGTGAAGGACTCGCACTTTGGCTGGTATGGATAGCGCCGTCTCTCGGCGTAGACCCTTGTCTCAAAGGGAGGTTTACAGGTTCATGAAGTTCCTCAGATGTACCTCTACCATGAGGCAAATACCATTCTTGCTCGGATGGTTGAAGATGTTTTCTCGCTGATTCTTTGGAGACTGGACCATGCCTTTGCTTCGACATGGTAGTCCTGTGATGGTTCATAATCCGTCCAATCTGCGAGGCCATATAGGCGGGTTGAGTCGGCTGGGTATCATCACCGTCCTGTTCGTTCAGATAGCTTAAGTGGCGCTTGGTCTCCAGATCACGCATGTAGTCGACTCCTGTAAGACTGCCATGTTCATCGACTCTAGGCGGCACATCCTCCGCGTCTTCTTCGTCGGCATCGTACTTCGACCCTCGTCCAATGCTTTCGGCTTCATTGCGATCCTGGAAGTGCTGAGATACATCCTCTGTAAAGGTACTCAGGGTATCTTCCGCTGCTTCAAGATCTGTCTCGTCGAATATAGTAGGACCTTGCGTTGGTACCGGTTCCTTACGAAAGCGATCACCGGTGTGTCTTGGGGTTGGTGAAACGGATATGGGCCCAAGATTTGACCTGGCGTTCTCGCCATACGTAAAGCGATTTGCATGGCTTGGTTGTATTTTCAACCCAGACGCAAGCTGTCTCCGCCGTTCTTGTTCAGCTATGTTTAATCTCGAATCCGAAGTCGTACGTCCGATGGCAGTCCGGGCTTGATCATTATTACGAACGAAATTGGATACACCACCTTGGGCCATGGTGGACTAATGGTGAACATGAGTGCAGCGTAATTATGAACGGCTGGTGGCAATACAACAAACTACTGAATAAAGTCACCAAATGCCGAAGCTTCACATCCTGGTTTAGATATCAAAAAGGGTAATGAAGAAGAAGTGGGCCTTGAGCGATCGCGTTTCCAGGTTTTGTGACACGTGGTCACGGGACTTGGTAAGGAGAGAATTTAAGGTCACCAGTGAAGGCGACACGATGCAACACTGCAATTTTAAGGAAGAAAATGATACCTGGTGACAAAGCAGTCTAAAGTATCTATTTCAGAATGGATTCGAGCGAGATGTGTTCCCGAGGGCACACTTTGGAGATTTTCATGTTTTGCATACTAATATCGAATTCGTGATAAGTCATCAAACTACTTGAGATTCAGTTGTACTCAGTACACTTATTTCAGCCATTAACAGGCCCTCTCAGAGGGCAAGTCCCCAAAATTCTCTCCTTGAGAAACAGCGAGCAATCCTTTAGTGATCCAGTCTCCTTCGTCTAGCTGAAGAGTTGTGGTGTCTTTCATCGCCATCGACATCACCCTCATCACCAAATGCTTCCTGGCGTCCACGCCGTTGAACAGGTCGCCATGATGGCATGTTTGCAGATCTCCTGTACAGAATCTCATCTTCGCTAGTCGTACTTGATTTTTCTTTCATCTCTTGGTCCGAAATTCGACGATGCGAATTGTCCTCAAACCCATTGAACCTCTCGTCTGAGACAGATGCAGAAGGATCCCAAATAGGTATGCCATCTGGAGGCTCAGCTTCACCTTGTGGCATTCCCTTGCTAAATTGGTGCAAGGAACCGTTGATTCCCGTTAATGACCAAGCGAAGACGGCGACCTCCCTGATGGACTTCATGAAATCTGTAGTTGTAGGCCCGGAAGGCTCACTAGACACAGAGGCTGTGTTTGGTCCGAAAGCCTCGGGGACGTTGTTGATAGCACTTTCCGGAACAATGGGTGCTGGGGCCCATGGGGAGACGAAGAATCCACTCTCGCGATCCAGTGGTGCAGGTGGACTGATTCCCCTTTCTGGTAAAGCCTGGGCTGACCTGACAATGATTACAAGGCCGTCAGAGGTACATGAAACAACAGCTTCGACTTCGATAGGCTCTCGGATTGGAGTCGCTTCATTCTCAGGGGAAAAGGAAGAAGTCGAAGACATTGGACGATTGGCTGGGCGATCGAAGACGGCACTTTGAGTATTTCCACTTTCTCTACTGTTTCCTGAAGATTGAGATTTGTCTTCTGGGTGTTGTTCGACACCATGGGTACTCGGTTGAAGGGATGCGCCGTCATTGGCGGATGGACGCGGACTCCTTGAGTCTCTAAGGTTGACGCCACCATCATCTTGATCCTCGTCGCTCCTGGACGAATCATCCGAGGCTCTCCTTTCTAGTCTTGTTGGATCCCGGAACCAAAAGCGTAAGTATGCGATGGAATCATTGGCCTTTGCACTTTCAACACATCGCACAGCATCTTGCAAACAGGTCTCTGCAATGCAGGAATAAAAGCTCTTCCCTAGAAGCTGATCTGCTTCAAGACCCAGGATATCCGCTACTCCGTTTGTGGCGTATATGATTGTAGATGTCCTTGTGAATCTATTGACAAACAGGGCTGCCCGGGGCTCATGAGATAGCGCAGAAGGAGGAGTCGTGAATTTGCTGGAAATGTAAGTAAGCATGTGATAACGTGGGTCCTTGGGTGATGAGGAGAAAATTCGTCGGATTGCTGGCGCTTTTGCCGCTCGCTCTAGTAATAAGTCAGGCATCATTCTGCATGCTGTGTTTCACAGACCTCACTCACGTTGACTTCGTAGACTTTGACGATATATACTTGTGCTAGCCACAAGGACGTCATACACAATCGTAAAGACGCATTCACAGGAAACCCATGATCCATCCTTATGCTTGATCTGGCAATAGTTCAGCACAGCTGCCTTGTCTAACTCAATTCCCCGGCCATGGACAGCTCTGGCAAAAGGGATCTCATCGGGGTGAAAGTATTCCCAGCAAGATCTATGGATCACTTCTCCAGGAAGGTAGCCAAGGATGTCCTCGATTGAGTCAGAGGCATATTGTATACGAGCATCGAGAGTTAGGTCTTAACACGTCAGAATCGTCTAGTCCCGGCATAAGCTCAACTCACCGTGAATAGTTATGAACGTGGTCTCCATTTCCTCAGAATTTACGGTCGCCTAATAGCGTCCGATGTGGGAGGGTTCCCAGAATAAATGAAGACGACAATATTGTGGAAATCGTTGGGGTTGAGCTAGAGTGATATATAGCAACAGCAGTTCACCTTATCAGTCCCGACCACAGTAGTCAGTAGTGGAGGGCACAAGCCTCGTCGGGAGCAGGAAGATTTCACGTAATACTTGTCAGCTCCTCCCGGTCGATCTGCGTGTCTCAGCCAGGCGATATCAACTTCGACTGAGCGTCAAATATCAAAAATCTTAATTTCTCTTGCTTGCGATATCGTTCTTAGTTCTGGGGAATTAACGAGCTTGTCGTACTTCAAGTTTGGGAAGATCAATCGCCAATCAAAGCCCAATTGCCTCGGGTGGTGCTTTATTCCCTTAACGTAATCTGCTATGTCAGCCGCAGACTCCTGAATAGCTTGAGATGATGGATTGCTGGGCAAAATTCGGGGTATCGCCCTGTAAGTGCAACGGGTGACTGCAGAAACTCAGAAACGGTCGGTGGAAGCACACCGGGGGAAATGGGAGCAATAATCTAGATTGATCACATCCATGTAACACAAGTATAAGAACACAAAGGTGGGGAGGGCACAGAGCATACCAATATTTCCAGATGGTGGATGTGAAAAGGCTGGACGACAGGGGTTTCACAAACGAGGAGCTGTTGAGGGACAGATTTGAGATACAAGTTACGCACAGATAGGGTGCAGGTACGTCAATTCCAGCCAGGCTCTCATGCTTAGCGTTGGAATGGATCGACGGACGAACTGGACAGACTGGAACGAGTGTGATCAACAGTCACTTGGACAAGAGGTCGGCTGTCTGCCTGATTGTCTGTCTGGGATTGCAGAAGGGTCAGCATCGTCGTTAGCTTGACGGGGAAGAGCAATGATTCCCGTCCGCTGTCAAAAAGAGGTGAGTCCGTGAGCGCTTGAGGAGTAACGGCAGCCAGCGCTATGAATGCCAATGAGGTGCCTTACTGGGTTAAAGTGGAACCTCCTTGTTTGATATCCGGCACCGATGGCGTTGACCAGGATCCTATAGGACAATGGCGACCACCGATTGATTTCTTGGTGCTATTGTAATGAACTGGAAGCTATAGTGATACTTCTAGACCCCTCAGCCGGTAGTGATGAGGTAAGGATGATGAGCTGTAGTGAAGACAAAACGTTCGGATCGTGCGTGACAACGGAATGTACTGTATTTGGGGGTGTCAAAACACGTACTACGTATTTTGCGTAAAGGTCAGCGGGCGATCACCGACTCCCGTTCGATAGTGTTGAAAAAAACTGACCCGGCTCTTTTACGGGATTCGAAAAGGTCATTCATTGCCTGGCACAGTTGCTTCAAGCGAGCGGAAGGCAATTTACATACTATGTAGTAGAAGGTCTCCATGATAAAAGTACCTATCTTGTTGTTGGCTTTTCCCTCTGCAACAACGTCTCTAGCAGGTCCAATGATGGAACTGATTGGTTCGCAACAGCTCGCTTGCTCTTCATGCTACAGACTTAAGCAGGAAGTAATGGCTTAGCGCCTCATCATATCCGCTGCACCTCATACATAGTACATCTGAGTAGTGAGTACAGGGCCGACTAGCAAAGATGCTCCTCACCTTGGTCCTATTGAAGGGGACACAATGGAGAACGTCTGCGCCTCACGATGCACGATGACAACAAGCAGCTTTTCTTCCTCAGAGTAAACCTGTCTAGGGCTAGTGCAGAGCGGATCGCCGATCATCTTATTTCGACAACTGGGACCTGGGAGGTTGCATACTGTGAGTTATCTTGAGTATACCGCAGTTCTGTATTAACTATCTATTTTGTGCCAGAGTAATTAATTAAAGAGTAAGCACAGATCTCTATCTAGTGTTTCATACCCGAGCACAGCAACGCAATGGTGCTGTGAGACTTGACCACCTTTGTCTCCCTAAGGTATCACCTTGAGGATCTTTCGTGTGGTGATGTACAACATTGATGGCATTTCCACCTCCAGTGTGATGTGTGAACATCGTTACTCCTCAAACGCCACCTCGGAATCGTATAGCTTGTGCACCAATCAACCGCTTGTTCTCTTGCTTACTCCTCAAGTGTACCAGAATAGTCCCAGAACAGAGTGACGCAATAAACCTCGTCGTCGATCCTGATGCCCATGCTTTAGTCATTGCCCACTGCTACTACCCCGGTCTCCAGAAAGTGAACATGGAGTGCCCTGGTTGAAAGGCGGCACCTACGAGCGAAGGAGCAGCTGAACCGGAATATACCATCCAAGTGAGAATTCGCAACATACTATACTGTTGCAAGGCAGTTGAAAAGTCGGTCTTTGGGATGCTAGGAAAACTCGTATCCTAGTTTCGCAGTCTGCACCAGGCAATACTGTCACTCACTGCATGCTTGTTCTTATCGTCTAGATGTTGACTTGTGATACGAACCCATAGGGCATCAAGTGCCTATAAGAAGACCATCATAAAGACACCGTGGCGATGCAAAAAAGCTTGGAGCCATCCATGTCGCTGGCTCAAGATGTATACCATGAATATACACTGGAACACTCCTGTATGCCTTTGAAACTAGTCGTCAACCTCGAACAGAATTATTCACGTAAATGTTGGTTGTATTAGTTGATTAATTGGTAATGGTGTCTACTCAATGCTGGTAGGATTTGATGATCCCCTGCCTCTGTCTATAAGTGGACAGCCAATTTGTTCGATAGTCCGCCCCGTTTCCCTAGTTGGAGTCCATACTGTTAACATCCTGTACTTTTCCTAAGTTCCTTTGAAAATTTCATGAGTTGACGAGAAACTCGAGGGAGCAGGCATTCCCCGGACTTGACAAGAGCATACCACCGTGGCGCGAAAAGCCATTGGTCACTTCAGGTGGGGGTGTGATGACAAGCTTCCTTCAGTATCATGACAACCTTTCAACGGCAAGCCATTGCAGCCACGGGCAGTACGTATCCAGTCCAGAATATACGTCCGCGCCAATCTGGATATATTGATTGATTCTATATCGTCCGCGGAGCGTGATCTCGTGAAACCGTAATATCCAGTCAGATACGCAGAGCTGGTGACGAGGGCGATAGAAGCAGACCAATGATCCTGACCTTATGGACGTCATTGGCACACACCACACGGCTCAACGCTAGCGACTCATAGAGGCCAGATGCACTCATGATTCCGATTGTACCGTTTGGACGAGCCAATCCATACCTTCTGTGATACCTTTGCCATCAATCGCCGAACATGCGACAATACTCCAGTTCCTGTCTCTCAGCTCTCCAAGTTTCAGTGCCTCGGAAATTTCGCCTGCACCCTGCGCGCCTGGCTGATCTTGTTTATTCGCAAATACTAATAGAGAAGCATCTCGCAGCTCTTCTTCGTTTAACATGGCTGCCAGCTCGTCTGCTGCCGTCCCGAGTCGATCGATATCAGTGGAGTCTATGACAAAGATTACAGCGGCTGTGTTTGCATAGTATGAGCGCCAATATGGTCGTATCGAAGTCTGTCCGCCGAGATCCTGCGATTTTCAGTGCAATGCTCGCAGCAACTTGAATAAACGACATACCCAGACACTCAAGTTGAGGTTACCGTATTGAACGGATCTAAATGAATGTCTTTAGTTACTGCCGTTCAAGTGAAATTCCGCTACTGACTCAACATTGAACCCGATTGTCGGATGCGTCGTTACTACCTCTCCTATCTGACGGAACGTGTCAGCAACAGTTTCGAGATACATCAAAGCGTGGCTGTACCTTCAATCTGTACAAAAGAGTAGTCTTTCCAGCATTGTCCTGTAATTGTTAACCCTACTTCCACGTATGAATCTTCAGTAAACCGTACCAAACCCAAGATAAGAATCCTTGTCTCTTTCTTTGCCCAAAGTCCAAGGCCTGTCAGTACACGTGACACTGAAGCACCCATGGTGTGTGGCCCAGTTCTGAGTACCTCAGTGTTACTTCACAGACGCCAACTGTTTTTTGAGACCTGCAGCCACCCCTTCTTCTTATTTTGGCCTAGAGTGTCGATGTATATAGGTTTCTCAGATATGTAAGGCGAAGATAATGAGGTAAACGTTGCGGTATTATCTACCTGCTATTCATAACTCCGGCGGAAAGTCATCCGAGGACAGGAAGCGACACCTTGGAAGCTAACGTCCTGCATTGTCACTGAGCATATATTTATTCCTGATGATGTTATAGAATTTATGCTTTGATGATCTCGAAAGGTTCAAATAGTTGCCCTCTAATTCTCTGATGTTCATTTATTAGAAGAACATTTATAGTGCCTAAAGTGATCGAGAGTAAGGATGGTAGGCAAGAAATCTGGCAGAACCCTTCTGAGGGAAGAAGGTAAGGATTGCTTTCCTATCTGATTGACCATACGCCTCTAATGTTGACGGAGTATCAGGTCTTGCACGAACAGATAATCAGATGGGCCTAACTAGTTGGCCTCAGATCACTCCAATCAACCAAAAGAACTATTACACGTGAGCTGCCCTTGTCCAGAGAATTGCAACGGCGCGATTTAGAGATGCTCATTCACGTGGTGTAGTGACTATCTGAAACGAGATGACCAGATCCTTGCCTATCGGCTCCAACAGGATGAGGCGCGCAATCGCATGACGAAGAAAGCGAAAGATCGAGACCGAGCATTGGCTCTTGGGAATGTCCCCCCAACGGACGCAGATGGTGATCAAGAAATGGGAGACGAAGCAGATATCGAAAATGACGAGCTTGAGGAACAAGAAGCACCAGGATCAAAAGTCATTGTAATACACCCCGGCAGTCAGAATCTCAGGATCGGTCTTTCTAGCGATGCTCTACCTAAGACTGTACCAATGGTGATCGCCAAGAAAGCACCGATGAATGAATCAGAGGAGGGAGACGCAGAACCACGGCCCAAGCGTATGAAGCTGGATGATGGAACCTGGGAAGAGCCTGAAAAGCAATTTGGTAAAGAAGTACGTGTTTCTTCAGTCTCATGATGAGCAAAGTTGACCGTATATCTGCAGTTTTCAAAAACGTACACTGCAATGTGCAACGATTTAAAAGCAAGAATGCGCCTCAACAAGCGCAGAGTGTTACCAAACTCGAAGGAAATGGTGATTAACTACAATCGCCGCACTCCCTACGATAGCATTCCTGAGCACAATGACCCCCTTCGTATTGAATGGACCGAACTGCCTTCAGATCCCAAAGCTGCCCCAGAATGGATCACAGGGCGAGATGCTTTACGCATACCAGACAATTCCAAACCCCGATACAAGCTTTATTGGCCAATCCGAAATGGCTGGGTCAATGAGCGTGACTACAAATCGACTCAAGTGATATTTCACGACATCTTGCTCATTGTGACAGATGCGATTAAGTCACAGTTGGGACTAAACCTCAGAACACGTCGTGACTGGGCCCAATACGGCTGCGTTTTTATAATTCCCGACTTGTACGAGAGGGCTTATGTGATAAACCTCTTGGACATGGCTTTGAGAGATTTGGGATTTGGAAAAGTATGTTTCATCCAAGAGAGCCTCGCGGCATCCTTTGGCGCTGGCTATACAACTACCTGCATTGTTGATATTGGAGCACAAAAGACATCAGTTTGCTGTGTCGAAGAAGGCATGTGTCTTGAAAATTCTAGGGTTAATCTCAAATTCGGGGGTCACGATGTAACGGAAACCTTTATCAAAATGATGCTTTACGACCATTTTCCTTACGAAGAAATCAACTTAAAGCGACGATATGATTTCTTACTCGCCGAGGAACTCAAACAGAAGTTCTGTACCATGAATGAAGGAGAAGTGTCGGTCCAACTTTTGGACTTCCATCTCCGGGCATCAGGTCAAGATACTCGAAAGTACACATTCAAAGCATATGATGAAACGCTTCTGGCTCCAATGGGGTTCTTTGCACCCAAAGTTTTCGAGCATGACGAGAAACTGGTCGGGAGACATCAAATCATGGACCGATCATACGATCTGTATGATGGACAACCTAACGATCCAAGATCTTCAGCCCAGGCCGACATCTTCCAGCTAATTGCTCCTCACTTAGTAGAGGCGGCTGATGCAAATGGGAACGTCGACGGTCAGGCAACCGGTGATGTCAATGGCACACCGATGAAACCGCAAGCACACCCACAATTGTCCAAGCTCCAGGAGGCTGAAGCTACACCAAGATCATCCGTCACGGGATCTCCTGCTCCAGAAGGTGCAGAAGGGGAGGGTACACCATTTCCCAGGCCCAGCGGCACCACGCCTCCGCCTATTCCTAATGCTGGATTTACCGCTGAGCCAGATGCTGCGTCCGCGCCGCTCCCTATTGATCTCCGTGATGATGTTCTTCCCATATTTGCATTGGATGATGCCATCACAACATCAGTAGCTTATGCATCCAAAGGCGATGAACGAAAAATCCGAGATTTCTACGGTGGTATCATGGTAATTGGTGGAGGCAGTCAAGTCTCCGGCTTTCCCGCATTCCTGGAGGAAAGACTTCATGCCCTCCGGCCTATGTACGCGAAGGATATAATGATTGGAACGCCTCCACGTGAACTTGACGCTCAAGTCGTTGCATGGAAAGGCGCAAGCGTCTTCGGCAAGCTTGACAACACTAATGACAGCTGGATTGGGCAAATGGAGTATGATAGGCTGGGCAGCCGTCTTTTAGCATATAAATGTATGTGGGCCTGGTGAGTTGCTAGGTGTTACCAAGACAAAAGAACCCCGTGCTTCTAATGAAAAGATCTACTGCATTGTCAAATAAGCCCCCAGACATCTGATCTTGTTAAGATGTGATAGACTATTGATGTAATGCTTCGGAGTTATAGACTGGAGTTCTTCCGACACCCCCGCACTTTGACGAGACTTGGCCAGAGCCGTGATGGATCTCCGAGATGTGGAGAGGAGGATTTGCCCTAAACAAGACGTTTCGCTTGCCTATCAATTTGATATTCGATCCTATAGAGTAAGGCCATTGTGACTTGGACTATTCATGTGGCTGAGAGTCTCATAGAACAGCTAACCGTCCCTCATAGATCGTCCTGCCCTTTCTGGATATCTCTTTAACCGACAAAATGACCATCTGTTCTGGTCCATAGAGCAATGACATCAACAGAGTAGTGCAGGTCGGCCTTATCACAGAGAGTACTTTCAAACGCGCTGATGAAGAATCAATAATGCACATTACAGATGCCGAGAAGGTAGGTGGCAGAACACCAAGCAGAGTTGTGGTAGACTTGTTTCGAGCAAACCCTTCAGATGGAAATGTACTCAATCAGAGCCGGGTATAGTGAAGCCCCATAGGCTCAAATACTAGTCAAGGGCTATCTGATGTTAGTCTCCTTTTCCGCTGTGATCAATGGCATATTCGCTCGATGATCCGAATCCAGGAACGTTGGCTGAAATGACGATCTTTCCCCTTTCCAGTGGATAGGGACCAGGATGCCTGTACGGAGATTTCATCTTCTGTGTCTACTGCTCCGCAACCCAGGCTCTTTAGCCACGAGGTTGATAGAGATATGACAGTCGATCACACACCCATCCGGTATAAAGGCGTCTTCAAGGTACGTGCTTAAGCTTAAGATCGCCAGGCACAACAATGCTGAATCTCTTGATATATGTAGGCCTTTTCGCCATAGATCTCACTCCCCATGTGAATGCGCAATATGCCGGTAGATACAAGAGACAGACGTATGCAACAGTCTCGACGGCATATGGCGGTACACCGGGTGCTGCAATGGTCACCGCAGGGACTGCTACTACTAGCAGCACTAGCTTGCCTGCCGTCGGTAGCAGCGGAACTTCACAGAGCTCGGCTGTAGTACCTACGCCTTCAGTCCTTAGTCAGTATCTCAACCTCACCGAGTACAATGGCACAAACGGGCCTGTTCGTCTCGAGCTACCAACTAAGGCCAACGGCCGAAACAAGACAGCTCCATTGCTCTATGGATGGATGATCGAGGACATTAATGTAAGTGACCGTCTCAGGATCATCTTTAAGGCTGACCGACCAAGCACTCCGTTGATGGAGGCATATATGCTGAACTGCTCGCAAATCGAGCATTCCAAGGTTCATCGGCCACTATGGGAACATTGTCAGGCATATCTGGCTCTAGCATCGTTTCTGCGGAGAACCCATTTGTACCTTTTGGCCCTGTGATCACTGCATGGCGAGGAATTGGGGGTGTGGACTTGAGCCTAACACTTCTTCATCCACTCTCCGAGGCATTACCTATATGTATGGAAATGGGTAGGTCAGTAGATGTATTGTCTGTCCTATCTGACGTATTCACAGATATACCGTGGAATGCGACTGGTGAAGTTGGTGTCTTGAATGAAGGTAAGTCTCTTTACCGAGAGAAGTGTGCTCAGGGATAAATCATTCTAGGCTGGTGGGGAATGGATGTCCGGCCAGGAGTTTACGACGCATCGTTCTATATCCTCTCGAACGGTCCTCGCAATGATGGCACACTATCACACATTGATGTCTCTCTACGTTCAAACTTGACAGGCGAAGTGTGGGCATCTTCGAGTATCATTTTCACCGAAGCGACCGGCAATGTGTCAGACTTCTACTGGACCCAATACACTGCCCAGATCGTGAACAATGTTACCGCCCCCAATTCTAACAACACCTTTGCGATCACCTTTGACGCCAGCGAAGTTGCTGGAGATACGTATTACTTTGGCCTTGTTAGCCTGTTCCCAGAGACCTACAAGAACCGACCCAATGGCCTCCGTCGAGATCTCGCACAAGCAATCAAAGACTTGGGAACAACATTCCTCCCGTTCCCTGGTGGGAACAATCTCGAAGGCTACTCTATTGAGCAGAGATGGAAATGGAATGAAACAGTTGGTCCACTAATTCACCGAAAGGGCCGAGTAGGAGATTGGAGTTACTATAACACTGACGGCTTGGGTCTACTCGAATATCTTGAATGGCGTGAAGACATCGACATTGAACCACTTCTTGCCGTCTACGCCGGCTTCTCCCTTGATATCTGGGGTCAACAAGGCACCTCTTTCCCCGAAGATCGAATGGGCGATGTCCTCCAAGATATCCTCAACGAACTCGAATATTGTATGGGCGACGTTTCCACTCCCTATGGCTCCCTCCGTGCCGAACACGGCCACCCAACTCCTTTCCAAATCAACCACATTGAGATTGGCAACGAAGACTGGTTCAGCAGCACATACCCCTATCAATTCCCAATACTCTACAAAGGCATCAAATCTGCGTATCCCAACATAACCCTGATCAGTACCGCATACAATGAGAATGCTGATTACAACATCACCATTCCTTCTGGCGGAATGTGGGATACACATCACTATGAAGAACCTTCTTGGTTTCTATCACAATTCGACTTCTTTGATAACTGGCAAGACGCAACAAATAACTCCGGCGTTATAATCAACATTGGAGAATATGCTTCCTTCCAACTTGACACTCCGGGCGACATCGTTAATTACACTCTCAGCAACCCCGCTCACATCACCCATCCTAATCTCATTGGCGCAATAGGTGAAGCCGTATATTTAATTGGCGCGGAACGGAATCCCAACACCGTCAAAATGTCCTCTTATGCACCAAGTCTCCAAAACCTAAATTACATTAATTGGTCACCCGATCTCGTCTCCTTTACAGCCAACATGGACGAAACGATTTTGAGCGTCAGTTACTACAATCAAAAATTATTAGCTCACTACCGGGGAGCCGAAACCCTCCCAATCGATATTGTCAGTGGAACGTATGATTCGTTATGGTGGGTGGCGTCGATCGACGAGGAAATTAAAGCAATTTACTTCAAAGTTGTGAACTCAGGGAATTCAAGTATTCCATTGACGTTGGATCTCGATGTCAACTGGATAAGCGTGAATGGAACAATTCTGGTACGTCCTGTTCCTTCCCCTCCTTTATTCTCCCTTAAGCCTTCACGATTTTCACCATCATCTCCTTTCGACACCATAACCTGCCTCTCCCTTTTCCCATCCAGCCAAAACTAGTACTGAATCGTCCTTAAAAACAGACTGCCCCCTCCCTCCTCGCCTATAATTACCTCAACAACGCTACAGCAGTAATACCCGTCCCTATCACCGATCTCCCTTTATCTTCTTCTGCTGAGAACTCAACATCTGCATTTACTTGGAACGTCCCGAAGTGGAGTATCAACGTCTTGCAATTTGACTTATCTTGAGCCTGGCCAGCCATGACTGCCGCCGAACCATGGAAGAGAAAAGGGAAATACAATGGAATGACGAAACTCTCCATACATACATTCAAAGATACCAGAAATAATATTAAATATACATACCATGAAATCAAATATGTATTTTAATTTTAAATTCCCGCCTAACCTCCTCCTCCACCTATAATTCTTCTTCTTCTTCTCCCTCTTCTTCTCCTCTCTCCCTCTCCATCTCATGTGTTGAAACCCAAGGATAGGATATAGTACAAACCCTGCTTCCTGCTGCTCCACAGTCATAGATATATAGATGGGCTCTTCCCCCCATATAGCATACCCTCAATCCAAGCACTTCATACCTGAATTCCTAGATCATGTTGTCCGATTAAAAAATCAAACCTTCATCAATCCAAACCACCTTCCTCCCCTCCCGTTGATAACCACGGTCCTACAGAGCGCCAGAACACACACCGCTGTAGCCAAAGCACTACCCGTCCAGATCTGAGTCCAAAAATACACATTTCCGTTTCTTCCCCCTTTTCCGACCAAAGCTCCGCTAATCCCGGGGCCTGTCAACACGGCAATTCCAACGATACTAAAACACATTCCCATCCTAACTCCGGTTTTCTGTGGGTTGGTGGTTAAACTTCCCAGGCAGACGGGAAATAGGGCTTGGATGGCTGCGGCACCGATGCCGAATACCACGGCGAAAATGTAGAGGGACGATAAGGTGGTGATTTGAGTCCAGAGGTAGAGGGATAGAGTGCAGGGGAGGAGGAAGAGGAGGAGTGTGTTTAGAGGACCGAGGTAGAGGTCGGAGAGGTGTGTGGAGAGAGGCCGGGACAGGATGCCGATTGCTGGAGATAGGATTATTAGCAGGGAAGGAGCGTGAGAGGGAGGGAAACGTACCGTTCATGGCGAGAAGAACATTGAGGGATGTTGAGTAGGAGACGCCGAGTTGGGTGCGGGCGAAGGATGAGACGTAGAAAAAGCCGGTATATATGCCCCTGGATAGTGGAAAGATTAAATGTGAGAAAGGGTAGAGGGGAAAGAGCATGACTGAGATGGAAATGAAAAATGTGGAAAAACTGATGAATAAAGTGAAATCAGAAACGTGCAAGACGAAGACGTGGATCTAGTGAACGCCATAAAGCAGATGTATAGTCGTCAGACCAGAGACGAATTGCGGAAAACTAGGAAAAGAAGCAAGGGAGAAGAGAGTAGATGGAAGAAATACACATACCAAAACATCAAAAAAGAACCCACACAAAATAACGAATACGGCCCCTCTCTAAAGGAACTCCATTCGACAATCGGACCGCTCTTCCTCGGCGGTAACCTTGGTCTCATGCCCAGAGCAGGAATGCCCAAACAAGCCATTACTACCAAACCAATGACTCTAACCGTCCAGGCGAACCCGATCTTGGGCAACAACTTTTGCACCATGAGTGGAAAAATCACGCCGCCGACCCCAGCCCCTGAAGCGGCGAGGCCGATAGCCAAACCTCTGCGCGTTGAGAAATATGTCGAGAGTAGAGCCATCGAAGGCACGAAGATGGTGCCGTGGCCTAGACCTTGACAGACGGCTTGCGCGAGGAATATTTGCCAGTATGTACGAGAGAGACTAGTCATAAAGATGCCGAGTAAGACTAGAAAGGATCCGAGGAGGAAGGTGGGTTTGTAGAATCCGCCATCTAGAGCTCGACCGGAGAATGTGCCAATGAAGAATGTGAGAAATGTCTGTACGCCGCCGATCCAGGAGATGGCGGATGTGGATTGGGATAGTATGCTGGTATAGTAGGTTTCAAACACACCGAAGCTAGAGACTGTTCCCCAGACAACGATGCAGATCAGGTGCACGAGGACGGTATGGGACCAGGCGAGGCGACCACCATCAGGGGGAGGGCCAGGATCAGTGTGAGATTCGCAGGTTCGGAGATGCGTGAAAGTTGAATGGATGACACGAGATGCGGGGCGGGATAGCTGGGGAGTTTCTGCTTCGTCTCGGGATTGCTCCTGTGGGCAGTGGTGCGTGGTGTCAGGACGAGGCTCAGTCAGGGAGCTATTGGAAGAATGATGGTCTCTTGAAGCATCATACACGTTTTCTTCATCATGCTTTTCGTCCATACTAGTGACAGAGGAGGAAAAAGAGAGAAGATGACCGAAAAGTCGTTACTGAGCGCTTCGGCTTTGACGGAAGAGTACCTTTTTCACACCGATAGAATCAAGAAAGTGGGCAGAGGATACGAACGATTTGCATGACTGGAACAAGAGCAACAATGTCTGCGTAAAAGGCAGGAGAAAGTGAGGATATTATGAATAACTTTGATCGAATCGCTTTAGGATACTATGTTCATGATAGTCTTGACATAAAGCTGTTTTCTCGAACAATGAACGCGACGACGTTAAGGAAAATCCATGAAAATGATCGTAGAACCTACGAGTATATTGTCATATCAATTGGAGACACTGATCATCCTGGGGTTGTTGGCTATATCGGCATCATGACATGTAGACCTAAAGGCGTAGAATATACCCCATTTGGAGAAAGTGTGATTGACCCAGATGGGGGGAAGTCCGATTATGAAGAGCGGGTATCTGCGGTAAAGGCAAAGCTTTGTTTTTAGCTAGACTGTTTTTACAATACTGAACCAAAGTATTCGCGGATGATCCTAAAGCTGTATCTTCGATATCGTAACTCTTCAGCCGGTATGAGTTCACCGCATCGCTGGACTCGACGTGACGAAGCTGCTGATGCCCCGCCGACTCCCATCAGAGCCTATGGTGAAAATAGTATATGTTAAGCCTAGCATTATGTGGCCACGGCAGATGCTAGTGTATTGCACACTCTCCTGGGATATGATTGATTGGTGAAGATGAATAATAAGTGCTCCAGCGATTCTGACGGGAGTACTCTCGATGATTTACAGGGTACGGCCACCCGCGGAAGAGTTGGCATCGCGAGATGTCTCACCCGAAGAGACCTCCACTGCTCTTCTTGCCTCTCTGTTGATCTCGCATTTCGGCATCTTCTTTCTTGATCTTGTCAATGACTCTGTCTCGGTTGTACTCCATAACTCTTTTCTCCTTGAAGTATTTGATCTGGAAAGAGAGCGATTAGCCCAGTTCCAAGTGACCTTAGAAGATTCGGACGGCGAAGGACGAATCCGCAGGGTGAACCATCGAACTAGCTTGCCACTGTACATACCCACGACCTGGCGCAATCCGTCTCATATGCCTCTACCTCCTTTGAACACTTTTTTCTTGCCTCTGCATCATGTTTGACAGCGTCAATGATGTCGTTCTTGTCCAGACAGTCGAAGAAATTATCTCTGGACTCGTAACATTTTGCGCGCGAAGATCGATCGGGTGCGACGTAGCCACCGTCCTCTGACTTGGGAACGGCAGGTTTTGGGGCGGATGCGAAAGGATTCCACACCATGTCCTCGTTGCTGGCTGATTGATTTCGGTGTGAAGAGTGATAGAGTGAGAAAGGTCGAATGACGCCGATAGAAGATCGTACTGATATGGAAACTAATGTCTGGGTGAATGAGGGTAAATTGGGCGGTGTTGATAGGAAATGGTATAAGTTCAGCGGGTAAGTTTAGTGGTAGGGAAGTCAGCGAGTGAGTACCTTTTGATGATGATGATGATGATGATGATGATTATTATGTGCAGAGACTGAGCATCCTCGTCTGATTGATATAGTACCTGGTAGCTCCCTCGTGGAGTAGAATCTTTCTGGAGGATCGATGGCCTGAGTAAGAAAAAGCTTAATGCTACCACTGTAGTCAATACTGGATTGGTATTGTACGTACCTGATAATTTAGGTATCAAACTATGCCTAAAGCACCGTACCGTACCGTACAGAAATGCAGTACCTCTGTGTAGGTACCTAGGTAGATAACGGATACAGCACAATACTCTGTAGGTATTTCTATGACCCTTGTCACACTTTATCGGCCAGCCTGGGTTAGCCGCGGAGTTAAGACTCAGAGTAGCCATAGAGCCTAACTGTATGTACTACTATGTATGTACAATTTGGGGACATAGTTACTACAAGGTGTTGTATGCATGGTTATAGTACGGAGACATGGATTGAGACTCCCAGCGACTCGCCTTTCAAGGTATAGTAGACGGTAGTGATAATCGTTTGAATAGTAATTACCTATCTACCTAGTTAGGTAGGGCTTTGCCCAGATAGCAACTAATTAATTACGGTATGAAAGTTGGCATTTCCCTGGAGAAGTGCCTGACAAATCGGTTAAATAATAACGGTAACTACTATGTATGCTAATTTGTCGGTTTTCGGTTGATCCGCGGTTCTCCACGAACACCTCCCATCCACTTGTGAGTACCCTGTAAATACCAAATACCTAGGTAGCTAATCACCTACTATGTAGTTAGGTACTGTAGGTAGCATGTAACTAGCCTCGGGCCTGGAACGGTGGGAAACATGGTCCAGAACTTTCTCAATGCAATCTAGATGTTCCCTAATGCACAGTATCGTCACCCCACGTCGTCGAAAAAAGATGAAGGGAGGAAGGAAAGTACTATGTACATAGTAGTCAGAGTATGCATATTCTGTAGACTGGATCCAGGGAAGGAAGAAACCACCACGTAATTACAGTACAGCGAATATTTTCACTCAGTAGAATCAACATTCGCCTTCTTCCCGTTGCTCTTCGTCACCTCAACCTGTGGAACAGTACTCCGAGTACGCCACTTCGCACCGATTGTGATAGAGCACCACACAACAACTTTGTCTTTTTTTCTTTTCCTATGCAGGGCTTGTATCATTGTAATTGGCCGTCGTACTACATTCTTCCCATCCTCGTATATTAATCTGATGCCGTTCGTCCGATATTAGCATGTCTGACAACCTCAACATGAGAGATTCACGGTCCTAACCGTCCGTATCAGTGCTTGTCATCTATCATGGACGCATTCACCAGCAACAACGGCAGCGAGGAGCTACGGACGCCGCTCTCGACTCCAGGATCGACACCCTCAATCATCGTACCAGGGTCGTACTTTCCCCGGTCTGATTTGGGATTGGCACAGTCATGTTTGGATGATTTACCAGAGCGACCTACCATTATAGGACCAGTATTTGACCCTGCCCTTGTTGCTCGGCCAATCGAACCTATCACCGATGATTTTTATCAGAAGTTCTATGCCGGAAACGATGCAGGCACAGGAAAGGCGCAGACTGTTGCGATGCCAGCCAAACCGGCAGACTTCAATGATCCTTACCTGTTTCCAACCCTCACGCGGAATGAACGCTTACGCTTAACAATGCTGTGGTACTATACAAGCGGATTGATGGATGACAAAGAGTTGCTCATGAGGCTGCAGGACAAGTTGAATATTGCTCGCGAGCTTATCGGCTGGGAGTTCGCAATAATGGGGATTCTCGACAACGATGTATACACCCGCGTTGTGACATCCGGCCTGCCATTAGCTATTCTGCCTCGAAAGGAAAGCACATGCTCGCATACGATCAATCAAACCCCTGGGTCCGTCTTCATGTTGACGGATATGGATGATGACTGGAGATTTAAACATTCGCCTCACGTCGAGGTGGGAGGACTTCGAAGCTATGCCGGTACGCAACTACGCTGTCGAACAGAAAGTGGCGAAGAGGTTGCGCTTGGCTCGATTTGTGTGGCTTCTAATACCGTGATGCGACCACTGACAGCCGAAAAGCAACAGGCTCTTGTCAAATTCGCAGAAATGCTTACCGCAGAAATCGTCACCAGCTCTCAACTAAAGCGCCAGCGCCAACGCCGACTCATGAGCGAGCTACTGGCCCGGACCGAGCTTAATGCAACTCCCGACAATGTTGAGAAGCTCGTACTGGAGATTCTGGAGAAAGTCTATCCAGCGGCCACTATGTCAATTCAGGAATCGCCAGAAGAGCTGATCAAACTGCAAAACCGATCGCCAATTCCGGTGAAAGCTGTGCAAGACGGATTATGGGAGGATATTAGATATATCGAAGATGCGATTGCTTCGCTCAATCAACAGAAGCTTCAAGCGACCAGGACAATCCGAGCTATTGTGAGTCGTTGCGGCGGTATGCACGCAACTCGCTTCTTAGTAGTAGCCTCGAACAAATACCAGCAAGTATTCGACGACATCGACGCAACATTTCTTGAGAGATGTTCGGCATTGGTTTCACGTCTATCTCAAGAAAGGTCCATCAAGGAAGCTATCGAAATAAAAGACCGATTCTTTCGAGGTATCACTCACCAGCTCAGAACACCAATCCATGGCATACTGGGCTCTTGCGAACTTCTCGGTGAAGAACTGTCGGGGATGGATGCTGCGGCCATCGTCATACCGGGAAATGGGACACACCAGTCGGTCATGACTAGTCATGTGTCCGCCTATCTTGCAACCATCCGAAGTAGTGGAGAGGAACTGATGTCAACGATTAACAATATGCTCAAACTCAATCGATGGTCTGACATCGAACGATCACCCCCTTCTGCCACAAAGTGTCGTCTCCGTCAGCTTGAGGTCGACTTAGCCAGCGAGCTCACCCAAGTGGTCCCAGAGTCGGATCTTGCTCAAATCTCTATCTTCTTTGAGAACCAGGTCTCGCCAGATACTAGCTTGATACATGTAGATGTGCCTCTCCTCAAGGAGTGCCTACAGTCTTTGCTTGTCAATGCGGTCCAGGCCACTACCGCTGGAAGCATCACAATCAAAATCGGTACTGGTAGAGATTTCTCGACACTTAGGTTCGATGTGATCGATACAGGCTGCGGGATCAAGTCAGGAGATCGGCAGCGCGTTTTCGATGCTTATGAAAAGGCACATGCCATTTCAAAGGGTGCCGGACTTGGTTTGACACTCGCCTCAAAGATAGCGGCTGAAATGAGCGGAGCCGTCACATTAGTGTCGTCTGAAGAGGGCAAAGGGTCCCATTTCCGAGTTGAACTCCCGGAACCTGGGTTTGCCTGTCCAATCAGTACCGGGAAGCCTGACAGACCCAAATTAACATCCCTACCCAAGCAGTGTCAAGTGATCAGTGCCAGCGAGGATTTGACATCGTTAGCATATCAATTCGCGAACCACCTAGAATCACGCTATGAGATGGTTCGAGCCACAACTGTCCCAACAGGGGGTTTGGCCGTCGTCGAGTACGAACCTGACGCTGAACGATTTCGCCGGAGTCTGGAAAAGGTCAATCCAGGGCAAATCGGCGTTTGCCTCCTCCCAGCTGAAGCGAACAAAACCGTAGCTCAAGACCCAGCAAAAAACAACATACTTTTCTACTCTGGACCCTTCACAACCGACGTCCTGGAGAAGATATCACAACAGATCAATCAAATATTCGAACTACGTTTTTCGCTTGCCATTCATTCTCCCCCACCAATTACCTTTGATATCCCCCTTCATGTACTAGAAAAGGAACTCGAAGATGTGACGCTGGAAACTAAAGCCAGACCTGTCTTTAATGCTCTTTTGGTCGACGATAACCCAATCAATTTACGAATCATGCGTATGTATTGCGAAAAAAGGTCTATACCATTCTCAGATGCTGTGGATGGTCAGGAAGCCGTCAGCATCTTTACCGCTTGTGTGAACGATGATACTACACTGCCATTTCTTATATTAATGGACCTACAAATGCCCAACATGGACGGCATACAAGCAACTAAAGCAATAAGGAGATTAGAAGCTGGACGCTCATTACTACCTTCAATTATTTTCATCGGTAAGTCTCTTTCTCACTCCTCACAGGCATCACCAATTCTTTCCCTCGCACACGACAATTTTCTTTCGCTGACAATGGCATGTTTAAACCTTCAGTATCAGGGCAAGATTCGCCAGCCGATAAATCGCGTTGCTTCAGTGCAGGTGCAGACGAGTTTTTCGTTAAACCAGCCAAATTAAAAGCCTTGGATGCTAGAGTTCATGACTTCTTTCCAGACTTTCACAAATTCTAGATTCCTTCATATACCCCCCTTACTTTTCTTTCTTGGAATCGGTCATTTCCTCTTGTTGTTGAAGCAGATAGAAGAAGAGTTGTGGCGTCCTTTTGGCAGTGGCCTGGATGTCAAAGAATTACCACATTCTTAGTAATACCTCCATCCAGACGACACTTCAGCTTTACATATAAACAATGTTGTCCAGCAAGAACAACAACAACAACAACAGCAGCAGCAGCAGCAGAAAAGCTTTAAGTGGAATATGCTTCAGGTCATCTACATTTCAGATACCCCCCTATATGTCTCAAAATACTCATTGCAGCCATTAGACATTTAGAACAACAGCTCTTATAACCATAATGAATAATGAATAGTTATACTGATCAATTATGAACACCGATATCCATCTAATAACTTTTTACTATACAGTCAAATATAAACCCACGTTCCAGGTTCTATTATTAATACTGTACTTGAAAAGAACTAAAATATACAAGTTAAACATAACTCAAAGAAGAAGGATAAAATCAAGAAGCAAATTGTTCTATCACTGACAATTTACTACTTAACTTTCATTATAATATTGTAAACAGAAATATAAATTCATTTCAACCTTTCTTTTCGTAATTTCTTTTTATTTCTTTTTGTTTCTGTTTTGGACTAACAGATACTGTAATACAGACTCCAGACTCCAGACTCCAGGCTCCCTACCTACCTAC
>LCWF01000147.1:101114-165593 GCA_001006345.1 Phaeomoniella chlamydospora | reverse complement strand
TTTTGATTGATTAATACAGATTTTAATTAATTCTAATTTTTGCAGTGTAAATTTAAATTTAAATAATTCTATGAATATAATTAAATTTAAATTTTTGAAAATTATATTATATTATTTTATATGGTTTATATATAAATACATTAGTATTACGTAGAATTACGTGTAATATTAGGTAATATTACAGTATCGTTACCGACCCATTTTGGTGAGGAAAGGTGCGCAAAACCTATAGCGCAAAACCTCGATTGGGCGACTTACTGTATTACTGTACAGGATTACCTCGGTATGGTAGTTTTTCAGACCAAACGATCTGCATCAGCCCTTTCTGGAAACAGCCCAAATCCATAGTGGTGTCGGAATGTACTACAATGACCAGCATTGGATCACGCTATGATCGCCAGGATCTGTCTTGTCAAGTGTCAACCCAACCCAAAGCACTCACCCATGTCCTTCCAGTCGAGAAAGGTACTGTAGCATAGTACGTGGTAATACAGTACCGTGACCAGCACAGCCCGAATCGCTCGCCTGGTGCTGTATATCCTTGCGATACCGTACCGATACCTTCCAACCTAATTCCGTTTCAAAGGCAGTTTCAACGTCCAAACACGCAGCCCAACACGTCCTTACCTTACAGTACCGTCAGTTTACCCTCTTCTTGTGCACCACATCCCATCCCATCCCAATATGTCGTAGGGGATCACGCATCTGTAGACTAACAAGCTCCACCACATCTCGCTCCAGCCACAGAAACATGGCAGACCAGACCATCATGGAGTCCCAGAGGGACGCATGGTGGATGCCAGACTTGCCAATCTCACTGGCCGAAAGTCCTTGTCCCTGCCCACGTCTTGGGTACTCGCCGAATCCATCCTCATCGCAACACAACCCCCATGGAGCCGGAGAAAAAAAAAACCTCAATGCCACACATTCGCGTGCTCCGAACACCAGTCAACTCTGACAGCAGGTGGACCTTGACAGTTACGCACCGGCTTTATGGCTGAAGCTAGTCACTCCAGACCATGTGGTCGGCGTTGAAAGTCTCCATACTTCTTCTATTGTGTCAACTCTCCTAACGTCTTTCCTATTCTTCTTCTTGTTCTGCAATCGTGCTTCATGCATATCATATACTTTCACCACTTCTCTCTTTTCCTGTCATGTCCCTTTGTTCTACCTGCCACGCTCCTCTTATCCCACGGCGACGTGCTCCTCTAAAGCGTCGTTGCTCTATAACTAATCAGACTCGACAACTAGTAAACCGCCATTGATCACCTCCAGAGCCGGTAACTATTACAAGGCAGGCATTTTCAGCCCGGCTGCAAGTCGCTGCTTCTCTCCTGTACTGGCATTGGGTATTGGCTAACCGCCGGACAGCTGACTTTTAGGTCACTGCCAGTCCTGTCGTGGTTGAAAACTGCGATCGATCATCCTCAAACGATGCCCGCTAGCGTGAAGCATCCTAAACGCTGCGCCCGTTGACGACAACACCCACAATAATTTTGTGATGAAAGAAATCAAGCAAGAGGAGGGATCGACGAAATCGCAGAGTCGCCTACCCGTCATTGCTCCAAAAGACGAAGTGTCCTCTTCAGCGAGCTCCAGCCGAAGTGCCGCAACTTCAGGTGGTCCTGCCGCTGCGGCGACACGGACACGGCTTCCTCCACGGTCAAGAACTGGATGCTGGACATGCAGAACCAGAAAGGTGAAATGTGACGAGGGCCATCCAGTCTGTGGCCAATGTTCGCGCTTAGGTCACCAATGTGATTACAGCCCCCGGCTTTCATTCAGGGACGACACCCAGCGTGTTGTTGAACGGATGTACGAAGTCTCGACAACGGGCAGCGTAGTCTGGGATCCAGCGTCTCCCTCGACAAGTCGCGCCAGCAGTACTTCATTAGCAGATGATTCGCTACCACCTTTTTCAGTCTTGACCACGGATGAGGATCGTGAGAAGAAAGCAGAAGCACGGACACCGGGAACGTTTCATGTTGTGGTTAACCCCGAGAGTTTTGCGCACCTGCCAGAGTATAGCGATGATGCAGCCGAAAGTCCGACACTCTCAGCTGCACGCAGACCTTCTCTAGCGCATTCTCTTGCTAGTAGCATTGGGCGAGAAGTCACTCAAGAGCTTGTTGTCCCGACGGAGGATCCAAATACCATTATCGTGGCCCGATTCGAGGATGTGAGCAGGCGGACGACTTTAACTGCGCGAGATTCACGACTTTCTCAGTCACCTATCCTACTGAAAACACAATCGACAATGGATGCCGAGTCCACAAGTGCGCCAATGGAATCTGCGCCGCAAATGCCACCGCCTGTTACTTTAAGTCCTATCAAACCAGATGCGGTACTGCTCGATCATTTCCGGCGAAGGGTCTGGCCACAATTGGCGCAACTAGATTCAGTCTCCGGCACTTCTGATCGATCCTCATATCCTAGTGAAGACATTATCGAGCGGACCGCCTCAGTATTTCGACCTTGCTATCATGCGTTGATGGCGGTAGCAGCGACTTGCTTAGCGCATCAGAACGGGGTGCAGCGATTGGATGCGCTACAACACTACCAACAAGTACCAATTGCTCTTCAGATGGAAATCCGCAGCGCTGAAGATGTATCGTCGGATGGCGCATTCTTAACTCACTACCTCCTCCTTGTTTACGAGATTGTGTCAGCGGAAATGGGTGGCGCAAATTTGTGGTCGCAGCATCTGAACCAACTCAACAAATTTACTCTTCTGAGACAAGACACTCTGGGTGGAGAGCGGTTCCCTTTCATCACTTGGTGGACATTCCAAATCGACCTTTACGCGCTCCTCAGCGGATCGGGCCCAGGAGATTATGTTGAAAATATGCTCAAGAATGACATAGTTCCCCTGCCCAGCTATCATTTAGCGCCACTAGGACCCGATGGAATGAGTTTGATATATCCTGAAGAGGCAGATACGCTGCCTCTGTTACTACAGCTCAATTACGAAGTCGTCATGTTGGCCGCAAGATTGGGCCTGCTAGCTAAAGAGCTCCGAATTGGCACCTCTATTACCACTTTCGCAGGTCCAAGTGCTCTTCGAGTCGACACGTGTATACGGAATAGAAGGATTTTCGAAATCCAAGAAGCCCTCCGACGCATGTGGACTGCTCCCAACATTTTACATATCCAACAATCCGCAGATCTTCTCCCCCCTCGTCCGAAGCGATTACTTGAACATGCTAACGCCTTGTTCCGCGCTTGTATCATATACTCTCACACCAGCATGTGGCCCGGCCAACGCATCGACACAGGCCAACAATACGACACCGAAATCGCCATTTCCGTCCAAGAGATCCTCCAAATCGCCGAAGCCATCGTCAGCTCCGGCCGTCTCGAACTCCGCTTCATCATCTTCCCTCTCTTCATGGCCGGAATCGCAACCGGCTCCGGGCCCGAAAAGATGATGGCGCTCGACCTGATGATGACCATGGAGAAGGAAAGTATCGGAACAAACACAACGGCCACAAGACAGTTGCTTCAAACCATATACGAAAGACAGAATCAACGATTCATGAGCGTCGGCCATTCGTTGGATGTTTGTTGGAAAGATGTCATGTTGGAAAATGATGTGCAATTGTTTAATTTTGGATTATAATGAATCATTATTATTATTATTATTATTATTATTATTATTATTATTATTATTATTATTATTATTATTATTATTATTTGGCTCACATATATTACAGCCATTGGCATGGAATGGAATTGGATGGGATTGGATTGGATTGGATAGGCCCCTTGCTGCTACAGTACTACTACAGTACTACCAATGTGTGTTTTGTTCTTTTTGATTCACATTTCTACATATACGTCTTACACATACCCTAAAGACAAATCCTGAGAGGGCTGATTAGAAATAAGGAAAGAGAGCGATACTGCTTTACTCAAGATGCTCAAGTGATTAATGATCTCTGATGAGAGCACAAGGATCTTTTTATGATTGCATACAATTCGAAGAATATCCGCCAAGTAGGTCGAATTAGACTGTGGTCCGAGGACATTTGGCTGTGGTGCGAAGGTATTTGGCTGATCCATTGTGAAGACAGTGATAGTAAAAGGTAATTGTGATGGTAGTTGGTTACTGACAGGAAGTGAATGGAGTTATATATAAAGCGAGATGTACTTTCCCGGGTTTCGAGAGGAAAGCACCTTCTACTGTAACGTGTCCCACAAGTCTGTGGGACGTTTGGTCCAGTGGGCCATTCTGTAATTACTACTATGTACTGTAATTACTGTACCACAATTGAAGGGAGTTACTCTGTACAGAGTACTATGTACTACGATATTACACTAACTCCAAGACGCGGCCGACGGTGCCTGGGAATCATTCATTTGGAGCTACTGTATCAATCCAGATCAGCAATTGTAGAGCAGAACAACATCATCACACTCACGCCTGTTGACGACTTCTGTACTTTCGTACTTTTTTCTGTATCCTGACTTCCATCTCGCACATCTCCAGTCTTACCTTATATACGCTCCCTGCTGCCTGCACAACATGGTGGGTTAACATTTGAAAGCTCCGACGCAGTCAACACTCCCGTGCTAACAACCATCATTGCAGACCTCAATCGGTACAGGCTACGACCTGTCAAACTCAGTCTTCTCTCCCGATGGACGGAACTTCCAAGTGAGTCATCCTCATTTACGGCCCAAGCAATACAGTCGATCTTACGTTATCGCAGGTAGAGTACGCGGTAAAGGCAGTCGAGAACGGAGGCACAGCTGTCGGCATTAGATGTAAAGATGGTGTCGTACTAGCGGTTGAAAAGATCATCACAAGCAAGTTGTTGAAGCCTGGGGCAAACAAGAAAATATCTACGGTTGACAGAAATGTTGGCATCGTGAGTTCAGGCGCATTGTCCCGGGCGGAGCTATGGCTGATAAATCACTAGGTCTCGTCGGGTCTCGTACCTGATGGCAAGCATTTTGTTTCCAGGGCTCGGGATGAAGCATCTTCATGGAGAAGAACATACAAGACACCTATTCCAACTGCCTCACTAGCGCAACGAATGGGCAGCTATGCACAGGCATACACACTCTATTCCTCAGTACGACCGTTTGGTATCACGTCAATTATTGGTGGATGGGACTCTGAAGCTGAACTGCCTGTCGATGGCCAAGTGGGTGTCGGACCTGCCGCAGGAGGAGGCGGTAAAATCAGCGACGTCAAAACTGGTGGTCCATTCCTGTACATGATCGAACCAAGTGGGCTGTACTGGGTGCGTTTTCGATCCCAAAAAAAAGTCACACGTGAACAAATGGACTGACATGATATCTAGGGCTACTATGGCGCTGCAACCGGCAAAGGACGACAAGCAGCCAAAGCAGAACTTGAGAAGCTCGATCTACCCGCTGGAAACCTTTCATTAAAACAAGGTGTTATGGAAGCGGCAAGAATAATCTACATTGCACATGAAGACAGCAAAGATAAGGACTTTGAGCTAGAGGTAACATGGATTAGCTCACTTGACGGTCCAACGAAAGGTCGACATGAGGAGATACCTAAAGAACTGCTTGAGGAGGCCGAAGCGGCAGCGAAGAAGGCTCTGGAAGGAGATGATGAAGAGGAAGAGGGCGAAGGAGAGCAGATGCAGGAGTGAAGGGTCGGTGGAGAGTATGGCAAGAAAGTAATTGATTTCCGTCTTTCGGGAGCATTTGGGCGCTAGTGTTCTAGAGTAAGGACTCTGGTATGGAAAGGCATGCATAAATGTAACATCATATTCCATTCCGATGGACAATGGTTAAATTTCTTTTCTTTGCTAAATGCCTATCCAATGCTTGACGCCAATATTTTGAGACGTTTGCCCCTCTAGCTTTTCGCATGTTTTATCTATCCTACATCATGAACGCCTCCATTTCCGAGCGTTCCTCTTTCAAATCTTTCCCTCTGCCCAAGCCTTCCTCTTGGAAGCCAATTCCACTGCTGCGCTCCCCCAATCCTCTCCATGGTTATGTCCGGCACCCTTCTCTCCCTTCCCAATGCCGGCCCTCATGAGCCCTTGCTCCTCATTTAAGACGGTTAATAGACCAAACACCACCGGCACACCGGTATCCAACTGTACTCGCATGAGACCATGCGATACCGCGTCGGCGATGTATTCGAAATGCATGGTCTCGCCTTTGATCAGAACCCCGATAGCGATTATAGCGTCGAAGGGGGTTTTGAGCGCCGTCGAAGACGATTCTGCCGGTTTGCTGCCGGGTTGGGCCTGCGCTTGCAGGTTCTCGGTCGATGCCGATGCGCCGAGTAAATCGGCTGTGCCGGAGAGGAGACTCCCTGCGGCGCCAGAAATGACGGAGGTTGTGGATTGGGTTTGGGACGCGGAGTAGAATCTGTAGAGCAGAGCAGGGGACGTTAATCTAATGAGGGTTTCGATGAACGTGTTCGCTCTTGGTGCTGGAAGAGGTAGGGCAGGCGGAAGGCATGCATATTCGAAACGCTGGGAGATAGTATATATACCTTTGCACGGCGAAAGGAAGCTCGTAACTCCCTGGAACACTTTCCAAAACAATGTTCTCTTCTTTGACTCCTGCTTCAAGCAGTTTCTTCTTTGCACCTGTTACCAGGGCATCGATCATCGTATCGTTCCATCGTGCGTGGACGATTCCAATGCGCAGACCGGAACCTGGAGGAGCGAAGGAGCGACGGAATTTGGTCAGCCATTGCGATATTGGGTTTGGATCCTTGTAAGATAGGAGGGATGGCGGGCTGGCTGTACATACCATCATGCTTCTCCGAAGCTCCGGGACCTTTGAGTGCAACCATACTTTTGTCCTTTTACTCTGTTCAATGTATCTCAATGGTGTCTGGGAAAGAACAGACTTGTCAGAGAGTGGGATGATGACTTATGCGGGGCAATTTGGTCCAGCATTGCCTAATGCGGGAGCTTTGAATGTTTACTTTGGATGTCGATGCGGAGCAGTTTCATCGTCTAGAATCATTCTATATTGAACTACTTGGACAAAGAACACATGAAAGATGACAATATCCCGAGGAATTGCACAGGATTGATGTCTTCAGCCAAAGGGCTGTGAATGGTATTCATATTGGCGCATGAAGACATAATGTATATGTGTGGGGCTGACAGGTTGTCGATGTTGAAATAGGTGAGCTTGTCACGAAACACCACATGGTAAACAAAAGACAAATACCGTGAGATATGCGCAGTGAGAGGCAATTACAGTCATAGCCCATATTTGCCATCAGGAGAGCTCTCCACAACCCATCGGCTTCCCATATGCGTTTTTCAGACCATGTGCTTCCATTCTTTTAAGGAGGACCCGGAGACAATCGCCTCTCTATCCCCTTTAAAACCTCCTTCTGCATCATCCTAGCATTAACTCCCATGCTCAATGGTATACCTTGCTCCTTCCTATGCTCTATGGCCTTCTCTGTAGGCCACCAATGCGTGACACATCCACACTTGGTACAGTGGTGGAATTCGCAATGCTTATGATTCCACACGTACTTGTCAGTTGAAGAGCCAAGTTCGGCCGTCACCTGAACTTGATCGGGTGAGTAGTATGTCCAAATAACGCCGTAACGATAGCAAATGGAGCATTGGCATTCATTAAGTTCGGTTGGTGGGGAGGGGACAGTGATGGTAATAGATTTGCAGTGGCAGGTTGCGATGATGGGTGTAGATTCGTATTCCGGAAGAATCTCATCGGCTTTAGAGGAGGCCATGATGTATGATCCTTGTTGGTAGATTGTATGCTTCTCTATGCCAACGTTTGTTTGAGGTTGGGAAATGAATTCTATGGCAGGATGTTCACAAGCGGAATGGTAGTTCATATCAGGCAGCCGTTGCCTTTGATAAATGCCAAGGGATGGCTAACCACACCGTTTCAGATATAGACAGCGCGACTTCACGAGATGACGTTGCATGAAGCACCTAGCAATTGAGACAGGCAAGGACTCATGAAATTTGTATGGTTCAACCAGGAGGGTTCCAATCCAAGGTTACTATGACATGAATAACAAACGAGGAGGGGTTCATGTTGGTAGGGACCAACCTAGTCGCTTGAAGCATCCCTCCAACAATATTCAAGATGGTGGAAAGAGGGAAACAGAAAAACAAGAGAAGAGCAAGACACTAAACACTCTACATAACTTTAGCCAGATGAAGTGTAACCTACGACGTGGTCCGCCAGATTTCGCCAGTTGATAACGTATATAGTACTATCCACATATAATATAAAAATAAAGCATCAAGCAAATCCCCGATGTAGGATTTCGCCTTCAGCGCATCAGAGTGTGCTTTTCAGATAGGTCATAAGGAGCCGACCGGAGAAGTCACCTCTATGTAGACACAGTTCCGCCAAGGGCAGCTGGACTGGAGTTGTCACATATCTTGAGTAACTTGACATGCTTGTGCTGTTCCCTGTCCAGACCGCTCGGTGAAAGAAACGAAGAAAAGAGGTAAGCGGATGAGTATGACTGTCAAATGAAGCAGGCCTTTGAAAGAACGTAGACAAAGTGTGTGCACTCTGCGATAGCTCATTTCTTTCCACACAATGCAGCGATGGAACACTTCTTTGGGGCTGGCTGTGGCTCTGGCTCTGGCTCTGGCTCCGGCGCGGGTTCCGGTGCTGCATCTCGCTTGTTCTTTCCACACATAGAAGCAAGAGCACATTTTTTTCTTGGATTTGGCTCGGGTTCAGGAATTGGGATTGGCTCTGGCATGGCGTCACGCTTCATTTCCTCAAATAAGCCACTGGAGACATCACTGTCGCCTCTCTTTTGGACTGTTGGAAGCGCTGAGACAGCAGAAAGGAGCAGAGCTGTAGCAGCCAAAAAGGTAGAGACCTTCATGTTTACTAAGACTTTTTAGATCGTGCAAATAATTGCCTCAAAGAGAGTATTTGGGGTTGTTATGTTAACAGAACGACGTTGCGCAAGTCGTGAAAGAGTGTCAAATCATGGGGTTAAGAGCTGATAGTTGAGAGCATTAGTGAACATTTATAGACATGATTACTCACCGATGGTCAGAGCTGGCTTTCACACAATGGCTTTGACCGCATAAAGGAGGAGAAAGAGGCTTCGAGACCAGGTTGACCCAGAACTCAAAATACAAGAGGATGGACTGAGTCTCGTGATGCTAGAGAGATTCTAGGCTTGGAAAGACCCGACTTGGGAACAATTCGACTGCGAATTGTCTGTTGATGACCTGCATTTGGACTTCTATCTCAACATTGACGTAGGAAACAGATCTGTATATCTCCAGAGTGCATGTAGGTGGCATCCCGGTGGCATGTGGCACTTCCATGCGACAAAGGTTGCTGCTGTCGTGGTTTCTGTTTCCAGGTCTCAATAAACCAGGCATATCTGGATCTGTATATCAATAACTCTATATGAAAGAGACGTCCTGCGCTAGTCCTAAAATGGAAATGCAGTTATCGTGAGTTGTTTTACTCAAAATGTTTCCTCGTACAATGAGAATCGCTTGCAAGACAGCTTCTGGATCCAATCATTGGATCTGAGGCAATGAAGATAGGGTGAAGAAGGGTATACTTGAAAATTGATGCCGCTTAGCCGTATCGTACAAGGATTTAGTATGGGTTCTGGCGACACGATAGTCCGAGCCATTCTCCTGGTTGAACGTGACAACAATAATAAACCGTCGAAGACCAAGAGCAGTCGCAACATCAGAGAGGAAGATAGGTGATGACGTTGTGGACAGATGTAGAATGTGTCGATGGGGGAACACTGGTATTGCTGAGACGAATCTCTACCCCGGGAAGCAGAGGAGATGCAGGCCAGGAACGGAAACGCCAACATGAGACCAAATGATCCGACTTTGCTCTTTATTTCCAGGTTTCTGATCCCAGGACAACATTGAGAAACTTGAGACCGAGGGTTGGAGAGGACAAGGTCTTGGCAAAGGAGGACAGCGCAGTCCTTCTCAGCTAGATGGCTGTTTCAACCCACACATCTGGTCCGGACTAGGATACTGGGGAAATAAAGAACACTCTGGCGGAGAGAGGACTGCCAGAGGACTGTTGAATGAGAGATAGATTGGACCCATAATCGGAAGAACTCTGGCGTCTGCTCGAGCAGTAACCAAGGAAGCAGCTAGGCACAATGCTCACCAAAATTAGTGACAGAAAAGCACATCGGGCACATGAGGTTCGCATGTCGATGCACACGTAGTCCTGCCACTCCGTGCATAAGACACACCTGTGTGTTGCATTATCTGGAGATCTAGCACAGTATTGTGAACATCGGGTACTCTTGATTAGTAGATAGGTATTATGTATCTTTGGAGAGAGTGCGATGTCGGCAAGGTGGGATGGGGGTTTAACATTTGCCGGTTCTCATTCCCTTTCAGCACTAGCGTCAAATGGTAAATTGGCTGCCCGGGATGAGAACAAGAAGAAGCAATCAACTTTCACCGAGGAGCTCTACCGGAAACAGAGAGTGCAATCTAGTGACCTACAAAGCTCGACCGGTTAGTCGATTAAAGGAGCTGAACATATCTCAGCGCTTGTGCCAATTCATCAGTCGTTGCAATACAAGATGTCTCTCAGAGCCATGAGACCTGCGCAGGTTTGTTACCCGCCTGTCCTTTCGAAGATTTGCGACTGACCCTAACCAATAGTCTCTCCTGCGAACTGCCAGAATATCACCAAGATGCACGTCAAATGCTCCATCCATGGTCCGATGTATGTTCAGCGTTACGAGTCAAGCTCGGTAGCCAACTCCAGCATTGCTAATCTGTCGTTCAGCCATGGCCTCAGTGCAATCCGACATCTTCAAGCCAACGAAATATGGTGGAAAATACACGGTCACTCTCATTCCTGGTAGGGTACACACCGCATTCAAAAAAGGATTATCGCAAGATCCAAGAGGATTGAACAAGCTGACACTGGGCAAAAATAGGTGACGGTATTGGTGCTGAGGTTGCCGAATCTGTCAAGACGATTTTCAAGGCCGACAATGTTCCTATCGAATGGGAGCAAGTCGATGTCTCAGGTGTCGATAGCGGAGACAAGCACTCTGAAGATCTTTTCCGCGAGTCCATTTCTTCCTTGAAGCGAAACAAGCTTGGTCTGAAGGGTATTCTTCACACGCCAATTGAGCGATCCGGTCACCAATCCTTCAACGTCGCATTGAGACAAGAGCTCGATATTTACGCTTCCATCGTTCTCATCAAGAACATTCCAGGCTACCAGACGCGCCACAACAACGTTGATCTCTGCATTATCCGTGAGAACACAGAAGGCGAATACTCTGGCCTTGAGCACCAATCTGTGAACGGTGTCGTCGAATCCCTCAAGATCATCACCAGAGCGAAATCTGAACGCATCGCTAAATTCGCCTTCAGCTTCGCCCTTGCAAACAACAGGAAGAAAGTCACATGCATCCACAAAGCTAACATCATGAAGCTCGCCGATGGTCTTTTCCGCAACACCTGCAAGAAGGTCTCTGAGGACTACCCATCAATCGACTACAACGACATGATTGTCGACAATGCATCCATGCAGGCTGTTTCCCGACCTCAACAATTTGATGTTATGGTCATGCCAAACTTGTACGGTGGTATCTTGTCGAACATTGGTGCTGCACTCGTGGGTGGACCAGGCATTGTTCCAGGTGCCAACATGGGCCGTGATGTTGCCGTTTTCGAACCCGGATGCCGTCATGTTGGTTTGGATATCAAGGGTAAGGATCAAGCAAACCCAACTGCCATGATTCTCAGCGGCAGTATGCTATTGAGACATCTTGGATTGGACGATCACGCAAACCGCATCTCCAAGGCTGTCTACGATGTTATTGGCGACGGGTAAGCCACAAGATTCAATACTAGATTTCCAGAGAAAGGGTACAAATGCTGACCGAAATCCTTTAACAGAAAGGTACGAACAAGAGATATGGGCGGTAACGCAACAACCCACGAATTCACCCGTGCTGTCCTTGACAAGATGGAAGCTGCCCTATAATGGCTCTTCTCCTGCCGTCACATTCACACTCAATGCAACGAGGTCTTGTATAGCGACTGATCTCGACAGAATCTGATGTTAGAGGTTGATAGCGGTGGAAGTGGTTGTACAGTCTTGCATTTTCGCCCCCTCATTGTCAATGTCCATTATTCAGCGTGCATAGACAAACGAAGGTTTAGGTAGATGAGTTGGTGATTTGCCTTTTTTATGTAGAAATATGAATGTTTTTCACACTCTGATTGAGAACCTTTTCCTGTGACTGCTATGCATACGGCATGGATGGAGACAAGAGTAAACAAACCCCCTATCCGGAACCAAGTAAAGTACAGTACAGTACAGTACTAACTATATAAGATAAAGTTTCTTGTTCCTTCCTCTTGAGCTTGGTTCTGAATATGTACAGTAGGTTACCTTCCAGATAGACATACAGATACAGCAGATCGCTAAGCAAGACACGGATATCAACTGCCCGTCTCATAGCATCTAATTATCCAGAGATCATCATAATATGTACTGTATCTGTCATGTTAATCTACCTACCTACCTATCTAGTACAATGTCGCAATCCCCAATGGCCAAGAACCCAGCTCCAAGATTCCGTTTCCTTTCCTGTTTTCGAGAATGAAATTTCCTCTTGGGTCTTTTCTTTTCGGATCGCAAGCTATCTTAGATACAGTACTGTTCATTTCTCATGTGCGTTGCTGCTTCGGCCAAAGGTGTAGATAGATCAGTCGTCCTAAAGTGCTTTTTCATCGTCCGGGTTTCAGAACTTCCCATTCGCCTAATTCCCCTCTTTCTTTCTCTTCGATTCCAGAATCCATCAGGCCTAATCCAGTACCAGATGAGGAAATTTGCTGCTGCTGTGGTCTTCTTGGGGGTAAAGTAGGGCCTTTCTCATCTTGTTCGCTCGTATTAGAGGGATTATATCGTGTTGTACGTTTCGGTGGTGGAATCGTCGTTGTCGCGGGAATTTTGGCCCGTGATGGGACAGATGGAGGAGGAGCTGGGGATAGAGTGCGATGCTCGGAATCTGCGGTGGTGTAGGACGCCAGGGAGGAAGACGTGTTTGTTCGACGGGGAAGAGTTGGTTGAAAGGTTGACGTCGGGCTTTGAGATGAGGCGGGGGAGTTGTGACGGGAGGAGGAAGGTTGGGATGGCGGGAGAGGATGTGTAGGACGGTCAGTGGTCGAAGTAGTTGGAACTCGGGATGGGATGAGAGGCTTTGCCCTGCCACTGGTGGTGGTAGATGAGGACGCAGAGAACTGATGGCGAGGAGAGGGGAAAGGTGGTTCGTTTCTTGGAGGAGTTGTCGACGGTTGTTCTGGTAGAGGACTTGTCGATGGGCTCGGGGCGGATGTGGAATTAGGGGAAGTCAGGGCTGTCGGCTTTTTCGGGATAGGAGGAGCTGGCTTTTTGTTCAAGGTCTGGGAAGTCGAGGATGCAGCACTTATACTACTGGCTCGTGAAGGAGAAAGTGTGGTGGTATTAGAAATGCGTCTTCGTGGTCCTGGAGGAATTAAGTGTTTCTGTAGATCTGGCGATCCGGTGCCTGCGTCTGTGGCACTATTTACAGATGCTGGTCTTTTAGTTTCACCTTCCCATGCTGGTGTAATCAAGGTCCGTCGTCTGGGCGGAGGTGGTTGAGGTTTTTGACCCCGTGCTGGGATTTTGATATCCTTTGGGTGAACCCATTCGGGCTCACCTGTTGATTTAGACCAAGGATTTGAGGGTCTTTTTGGGTTGGGAACCATTCCTTCTTGTGGTGGAGTTAAGGTTGATCTGCTAGGCAATCCATTATCGAGCCACCACTTTCGTCGATCTGAACTTGCAGGAGGGAGACCAGGTTCAATTGCATCATAGCCCAAGAGGTCTGCATCTTCATCCGAATCTGCGTCATGACCCAGGACAGCATGGTCCGTACCCAACTCTTCGCGCCTCTTGCCATATATTTGTGCACTGAGTTGAGCCCGAAGCTTCTCATCAACAATAGTTATCATACATTCGAATGTCGCAAAGACTGGTCGATGGTCTGAAAAGCGTAGTGGGGCACAGTTGTAATCGATTTGTTTGAGATTTGTTCCCTTGCGCAGTATTCGATCGGTCCAGGCTGGAATCCGTGCCTTTTCCGATGTATCATAATCGTCAGAGTTCAGATTGAACTTATATGTTGGGAGAAATGTTATGCGAGATTCAGAATAATATTTGAAGGCGAGTCCAGCGACCATCTGTAGGTTGAGCTGATCATTTTCATAGAGGGTCTCGAGATCCCTGGCAGCAACTAAACGGCGCGCTCTTTCGTCAGATAGCCCGATTCTATAGTTGAAGTCACCTAGCCAAATGATAGTATCATGATCCGAGATACTGCGGTTCTTTTGAAACCGTAACCCGTGTGAAATTGTCCGATAATCACGATTGCGCTCTTCATAATTTGCAAAGCCAGCCGCAAGATGTGCTGTGACGAAACATATTGATGTACTCGCAAACTCGAGTCTAATCGCAACTGCTCCTTTGTTACCGGCAATACCCGAAAGCCCGGTCTTCTTGATGGAGCCTTCCACATTCTTGATATGAGGTAATATAGACACCCTGACAAATATCAGCAATGCAGCACCAACGAGTTGTGCGCTGCGAAGGAGAACATAATCATCGAGGCCTTGACTCTTGGCGTGCTCATTGAGACATCTTTGAACAGCCTCCTCCCAGGCCTGTCTACGAGATGGGTCGGTCGCCATAATCTGCTGTGGACTCAGCTCAACAATCTCCTGGAAGCCAATGGCTATAAGCTCGGGATGTTCCTTCATGGATTGTGATCGTGCATGCAGCCAAGGGGATAGATCTTCTTGCAGCCCGCTTGTTTTACCGTTAAGGTTGAACGTTCCAACCCAGATGTGGACTGGTCTGGTTGACGAGTACGTGGCAGCCTGTCTATGCAGTTCTGCAGTCACGTAGTCATTTATGGGATCAAAAAGATTCACTGGTGCTTGACCCATCAGTCTGCCTAGAAGCAGGTCAATGGTGTTCTGGCGCGCCTTGTCGGCAAAGTTGTTCACATAAAGTCTAGTTGCACTTTTCCTCACATCCGCGATGGCGCCAGCGAAAGACATCTTGCCGTGACGTGTAAATGATGACTTTAAAGCACCTGTACCGGCGTAAATTTTCGAAAGAGTATCACCGTTGTCAGCCCAAAGACTGGAATGCCGCATCCAAAAGTCGCTAGAACCGGTCTCCCCACGGTGACTAAGGAATGACTCGAGCGCCATTTGACTTATCATTGACTGAACCAAATTAGTCCGGTCCAGGCAGTCCAGGCAACTGATCACGTCGTTAGCTTGTCAGCAGGACATCAATCAAATTGAACTTACTTGGTCCTGAAAACACCTTCCTGTTGCAGAACAACAACGGGGTGTCTATACTGTTCCCTCCCAGCACCCTCCAGTCTGGCATCCTCTTTGACAATCTCTGATAAGAAATATGCAAATCCATCGGCAGAGTCTTCAAGATATCTGCGAATCATCCTCGCCGCTTCGTAACCTTCTGCGCCACGAGTTTCTACGTGAAAGTCGTATCGTGTTTCACGGATCAGATCATGTTCTGATTCATGGCCTTTCTCGCCGTGTCTTTGAAGAGAACTGCGGTCGATGTGGTAATGAAATCGATCTGACAATTCTTTCTCACCCGGCTTCTCCTCAGTCAACAGATTGACAACGTGGACGCCGCCATAAGCAAGCTCGAGCATTTCAAAATGCTTATCAAAAGCAGGCTGAGTTGCTTCTGCAGGGCGTGTGATCTGAATTTTCTGCTGCCCCGGTATCAGACTTGACGAAGATTCCCAGAATATTGGTACGGAACCACGAATCTGGACATAAGAGAAGCAGACGCCAGCAGGACTCCAGAAGATGGTCTCCGTCTCAACAAAATTGGCAACATTGCCATCGTCATCGATCCCACGTGAATTGAACCGCGTTCCGGCTCGTCGTGCCGAGAGCCTCGAAATTACCGTCAAGGACGAAGGAAGATTCGACACTTGCCGCCTGAGAGGAGCGGAGGCAGGTGGAACTGTGATTGTCTTGACAAATCCACGTATGACTGAGGTTAGGATCTGAGATTGGTCGAGAGCATCCCGTTCATGGTCTACCAATCGACTTCTAAATTGCAGTAGAGGTTCAATCATGTACGAATTCCAAAGCAGCCCCTCGTCAAGACTCCCTATGTCAAACTTCGCGTCATCGTTAGCTCTGATATGGTCAGCATCCACCGTTGTGACAACGGGATATTTACGACGGACCTGTGCTGTAGTCTGCTTGTAAGATCGAAATCTACACTGTAGTAGAAGAACCCGTTGCTAAGAAGTTTCTTCAAAGCAGCAAAAGGGTGTTCTGCAGCCGAATCTCCTTGGTCATAACCGCCTCCATAATCAACGTCGTCCGTCGAAAAACTGGATCCCGGATACGGATTTGGCTCTCTTCCATAGTACATATTGTCGTAGTCCGGTCGATTCAAACAGTCTATAGCTGTTAGTACATATACAGCTTGACTGAAACAGCGGGAAAACAGTACGGAACTCAACGGCGTGGATCTTCTGTACCGTTTCTCCAGGTCTCACATTTGCAACCTGTGTCGAACCTGTCACAACGCAGATGAAAACGTCATTATTGAGAGTTATCAACCCGAGGGTGCCATGTCCGCTGCCAACCGTTCGGTATTCGCTCAAATCGAGGCTCTCCCGAGGACCGAATTCGACCATGCATTGTGGCGGGGCCGTGCTTTTAGACAGATTCCCAGAGGCAGTGATGGCACTGAGATCATCTTGGGAGACACTTCCGGCCGTGGAATGGCTATGTCTAAATACTAATACAGCGTCATTTGTTGACAAAGCCAATGTTCGGTGCAAGCCATCCTGTAACAAGACTTTGACGGACATAGCGGTTGGAAGCTTCGCATGTGGGTGCGTCTATCGGCAACGGTGATGGTGGTAATCAAATCGAATTTTTGCTCGCCACCTTAGGTCACCGATGGCAACATTTGTTAGGATCAAGCATAGTCGACGTGATTCATTGAAATGGTGAACATTGCGTTTAGATAATGATGTGGTATGTAGAGTCAGACGACATTCCGGCCTCCGGATTATCGATTATTTATCACCGCACCATACTGTAACAAAGGGCAAGGTTCAATATCGAAAACCAGCCTTAGCACTTGCACGATTAATCCTGAAAATATCGACGAATTCTTCAATAACCGTCCTGGAGGTGTAGAGCACGAGATTCCAAATCTTTTTGGTGGTCCACCAGTACATCACAATCTCAGTGTCAATGTCTACCATAAGATTAAACAGTGTCATTAGAATATCAAGTTTATCTTTTCAATCGGATGATTATTGTAGCAGGTAGCAGGTATGTATATGTGATCTCCAGCATCAAATGAATATGCCAGACATGTCTCAAGCGTCATACCCAGGAATTGCAGATGCAAAAGACTAACACGTCAAGTGCTGGGTATCGTAAGGTCAAATAGAGAGCCATTCCATTCATCACCGCATCGATGCTAGACCAAGGCAGAACCCGCAATGTAATGAAGCGATCTATACTTGCTCCATCATGACTCCAATCCTATTTCTTCCAAGCGAGGCACAAAACTCCAATTCACCACCATATACTAACCATGATGCCAAAGCCCCCAACTCCATGTCATGCGGCAAATTGAGACCAATTCGACATAAAAATGCAACATAGAATCCAATATGGCCACAGCCACGCAAAATGCCAGGAAATAACTGTATTTCAGAACGTAACTGTCGGTGGCCGGCGATACCAGATTGGCCAACGACCTGCGAAATGGTGGGAAACGTTGCTAGCTTGAATGAGGTTTCCAGAGAGCTGCACGAAGGCCGTGTCCGTCTGAGCCGTTCCGTTCGCGAACAGGAGTGCCGCTTTATTTCTTCTTTGTTTTTGACGGGCCGGCACGGCCACCAGTGACCCAGGAAGAGAACAGTCCACTCTGAGGTCGTTTACCTGCTTTTTTTGACTTCATGTCAGGACCAGGTACATCAATGATTGGCATTTCACCAAACAAGGAATCAGTATCAAAGACCATCGGACCTGGAGGGCCCATGGGAGGCGGCGGAGGGACAGGAATGGCACCATGTTCCTTCGGCCCACCCCTTTTTTTTCTTTCAGCCGCAACTGGAATCTTCGCACCTTTTTTGCCTGGCTTGGCATTTTTCTTCTCCTTCTTATCTTCAAGAATCCCTTCAAAGACTGCTGTCATTGGATCCGGTTCTGGTGGAGGCTCTGGCAGGGGCCACATGTGCATGGTGATTGTCCAGTCCGGTTCTACTGTAGCTTCCCAGCAATCCTTGAGGATGATCTCTCCGGAAGGGCCAGACAGGTCGTAATGGCCGTCGTACACATGCTGTGCCATGCCCTCGACATGAGCAAAAGCCTGTCGAATAAGTTCTTCCATGTTCTCAACCAAGGTTAGCCAGAACACAGCATAAATAGAGATTAGAATTCACCACTTACATTCCACTTGCAACACATATCCCAAGGAAATTGGTACTTCCTCCCAATAGCATCTTTAAATTTGATGGGAGCTTTCTTCTCTACTGCTGGGACAACTTTAGCAGCAGCCACTTTTTCTGCGGTCTCCTTTTCTGCAGCCTCCTTGGCGTCTTTGAGTGCCTTTTCAGCTGCATCTTTCGCCTCTTGTAGCTCCTTGGCCGCCTTTTCTGCCGCTTCAGCCAACTTTTTGTCTCCTTCCGCCTTAGCGGCAGCGGCAGCCTCTTCCTGCAATTTCTTATCTAGAGCGGCTCGTTCTTCGGCAGCCTTTTTCGCATCTTCAATGGCTTTTCGTTCGGCCTCCTTGGCTTTGTCCCGCTCTTCGATTTGCTGCTGCTGTTTCTCGAACAATTCTTTCATCATTTTGAGGGTATCTTCGTGAGAAGTGCTGGGTGCTGACGGAGCCGGTGACGCGGACTTCTTCGCCGGGGAGGGACTGCGTGGCGGGGGCGCATAGGGAACGTAAGCACCTGGTGGCATGGCATATTGGGTCATTGTGTACGGAGGGAAGTAGCCTGGATTTGGATGACTATAGGGTACGCTTGGAGGAGGGCTGAAATGCGAGCCGTACGGCGCTGAAGAGACCGATGAGGCTCCTGCTAACGATCCCTGATAGTAGCCTGCATGACTGTTTGGATGTGGTGCTTGCGGGTAGTGACTGTAGCTACCGTAAGGCTGAGAGGGAACCGCCTGAATCATTTGAGTGGATGGCACCGGCGGATACTGTGCGAATGATTCAGATGCGCTGGATGCATAATGCGGAGCCCCGAAAGCAAATGTTTGACGATGCGCTGGCGGACCAGGCCGGGCATAATGCCCGAATTCCTCCAGGGAGTCCACGCTTTCGGGTGCAGGAGGCGGCGCTACGCGCGGTCTGTATGCTAGCGATTCACGCTCAGAGGGTCGGTGCCTAGAATCGTGTCGATAGACCGAATGTCGATGTGCGCTCACCTCTCTCGAATGGGGATGACGATGCGCACGCCCTGGTAGTCTCGATGCCGAATCCTCTGGATGGAGCTCGTCTGGGTATGGTAAATGCACAAATTCCCGCGAACCGTGCGATTCCGAACGGTCGCTCCCACTATATGCTGCACTTCCACTCACGGATGGAGGAGAGATTTGGACTCCGGTACCGTGCGAGTCGTCTGTCGTTGATATCGAGGAGTGCCTCGATCCGCGAGCAGAATCTACGTGATCAATGGTAATTTGGGTCCTGTGCACAGTTCTCAGTCAGCGAAATGCGTCCCGCCTAGACCAGGCTGACAAGTTCAGAAACGCTCCGAAAGAAGCAGACACCACATACGGCATGAGATGCGTCTGGAAGCAAGGAATTATCCTGTCCTTGCTTTTTCACGAAGAAAAAGCGGACTGCGATAACCTTGGGTCAGCTGAAATCCTGATTCAAGAGACGACCGTGAAGTGAAGAGAGCTAGTATCGCCACGAGCGCTTTCCAATATGATGACTCAATGCTCGACCAAGGAATTTCGAAGCCGTGGTAGTACAGTCTTTGGGGGGGTAATTGAGTGCGCAACAAGGGAGAGGAGGTGGTACTGACGGTTTGGAGTATTGACAGTCGCATCAGAGAGCCCAGGAGAGCGCATGCGTGACGAGGCAGGATGGTGAGCCAGCCAAATGTCGAGAAAACACTCAGATCTCGAATGTCGAATGAGACGAAGGGCCTTGGGATGCAAGAGTTTTTCTCCCTTGTAAAATAGGCGAGCCAGACAGAGCGATGGTGGGGGGTTGACACCCAACTTTGTCAATCGTGGGATTGGGCAGCGATATCGATCAGCCAAATAATACTTTGGGTCTTTGGATACCACGGGGTAAACAATGTAGTATAGTACAGACGTAACAATACAGTTCGACCCGCCAAAGAGAAGAGCACTTGCGAGATTCCAGAACGTCGGTGAGTGTCCGATCACAGGGCTGCTATCTTCGGCGAATATATGTCAATCACATAGAGATGGGGGGTTCGACGATCACCTCTGCCGATTGAGAATCTGAAGGAGAAGATGTTTGGTTTGTAAGTGACAAGATGAAAATACTAAGAGGCGGTAAAACGCTGGTGAGACGATTCTGGTTGATTACTCTTTGTGTCGGTCGGCTCTCAGTCTGCGTACTCTGAGTACCCTGGCAACCGATGCAACATACCGCACTACACTCTGTTCTGTACAGTCATTATGAATTATTTCATAAAAAGAAAAGTTGCCAATCGTTCGGCCCGCAGCGAACAATGCATCTACCACTAGGCATCCAAACAGGTACCTACCTAATTACTATACCAACCTTCCCTGGTACTGACCCTTGGTGCATGGATTGTGTGGATTATGGACTAAGACACTGACGTCGGTGTTCTCTGGACACGTTGGGTAACTCGGGTTCTTCATGAGAGCTTAGGCTGCCGTGGCCTATCCGATGTCTTCCCTTTGGGTCATTGAAACAGTTTGAGATCTTCCAAGGTTCCTGAAGATTACTATTTTTTTTGGGGCGAACATTGGTTCATTGCTATCTTTACGCGAGAGTGCAGAAGGAATCGCAATTGCGACATAAGCGGTGGAGGGTGGCCTGCTTCCGCTCTCACGCAGCAGGATGTTGCTGATCTACCTGATGATGCCCAGCACTGCACGTCTAGCCTATCGGATATATCTTCATACACGAGGGAATCAGGTTGCGTTGCTGCAATTTAGGGATCCATCTCCTGTGCGACACTAAGGTGACACAAACCATCCCCGTATACAGGATTGCAGAATGCTGCGTTGGATGGCCATGTCATCCTCAAACTCCTCCACCCCCCCCGGAGTATGTGCGCTGTAGGTGGCAATGCGACATGCCCGGCCATAGGTGAACTAATTCTGTTGAGTCTTGCTCACCCGAAGATCGTGGAAAGGAGGTCCAGTAACTGAAAAGTGCGGGAGTGTCCGTTGCGTCCTGTGCATCATTGTGGCGTTGCGATGAGGATCGCTATAATCATTGGTAGTCCTAGACCCATCCATACGCTGCCACGTAGGCACCACATTCTCCTGACTCGCTTCTCCATCACTCTTCAAGGACCCAAAAGTCATTTGATTCTTTAGCGATGTCCGCAATAAACCACTCGTGATTGTTATGAACTTATCTCTGGACCGCAACCCTGCCGGTGAGTCAGCTGACTTATCTGCTGGCGCGTATTGTAGAAGGGGGACCAACTCGATGATGCCCAATTTACAGTCATATATCCGGTCCTGAAACACCTAGACTGTGAGATTTTGCCACTCCTTATTTACGACTGAGGAGTTCCTTGGTGGCGATTATCTCCTGTTCGCTATGCTTGGTTTCTGAAGCAGTCGCAGACCAAGTCTCTACAATCTGTGACAGACTTTCTGTAGCCATTTTGTTCAACCGCTGAAGAGTGTCTTTGGAAGGCTCGTTGCTATTAGATTTGGCGGATGGTGTTTTCAAAAGCCTGTCAGAGGTCTGCATCACAGAATCAGCTACAATTGGGGACACTTCTTCAATAACTTCGCACCATTTTTAAGCCGTATAAACCTCGCAAATAACCTTCACAGAGCTCTAGGCTCCTGGAAAAGCGCCGTAGGGCATCTACCAAGAGACCTCTTGCGTCATCTGAGGTGTTCGAAGAATTTGCAGCCACGAAACTCAATTCCCCAAGTCGGGCATGTAACTGAGGATTTGAAGACATATCAGTACACGTTAAACTAAAAGTTCCCGGTGACTTACATTCCATGCATTTGGTGCTATCAACAAAGCCTCCTCCAGGCTGAAGAGCGCTTGTGGTGACATACCCTGCGATTGGTATAGGTTGGCAAGATGTACCCATCCCTCAACGTCGGTTGGGAAATGCTCCAGATAGTCTACCATAGATGTTATGGCATCTGTGTACCTCTGCATTGACTGCAGTAGCGTAACTCGTCGCTTGCGTATGGGCTAGAAAGGCGGTCAGCATAGGCAGCCATAGGTGCTAAAAGGACGCACCACGTTGACCGGGTTCTCGGCCAATATTGCGTTGTATTCCTTTAGTATACTTTCTAGGTCTGACTGATTCTGCGCAACTGCTTCCTGGTATACACCACGTAGACCCATGACTCGCTCATTGGTTGCGCCGAACCGTGCCGTCAAACGCTCTAAGCACAAATGTGCAGATTTGTCGTCTCCCGTGCGTAGGCAGGCTGAGAACAGCTGTTCATATTCACCCCACGTCTCTGGTGTTTCCGATGATTCGATTAGAGAAAGAGGGAAGGACTTGGTCGAGGGCGCGGGTCGACGAAGAACTTCAGGAGCTTTTTGTGATAGGTGTAGCGCATCGACTGGGCTGCTGAGGCCCTGGGGCTGGCTGACCACAGCAGTAGACATTTTGAAATAGCAGACCGCGAATGAGGGTTGTCCAACGTGACGAGCTTTTCAGAGAGAAGTGGATGAGGTCTAAGAATCGAGGGTATCTGGCAACTTGTGTAGCTTAAGCAGGACGTGATAATTAGAGAATCACTGATTTTATAGCGTTACTGTAATACGACTAGAAGCTTAACAGGTTCCTTCATGCTTTCCCCGCCCAGTGGTTTTGCCGAAAGCTAGACTGAGGTCTTTTAGGTACTGTACCTACCTTAGGTACCAAGTGTATACTGTAGGTATCAATACTGAAAAGTGGCCTGAAGTTTGAACAATCATCTCGAGCATCCTTGATCCATCACCAAGATCCTTCATATTCTGTCTCCTCCTCTCTCCTGTATGGTCATGATTTTAGATGTAAGCATAGCTGTAAGATGCCAATGTATTATAGATATGAGCTAGTCGTCCGGACGTGATATGTTTCTCTCCGGTGAAGATACTGACACACATGATCTAGTCAGATTATTACTTTAAGGTGATAAATATACTACTATGTACGATGGGAAGATTACCACAGGCAAGTGAGGTAGAGGAGCAAAGTACATACTGTAATTACTGTACGTCTGAGGACAGAGCCAAGTATGTACAGTACCGATTATCTTTCGAAGCGCATTGGGTGTAACAATACAGGCGGTGACAAGAGGCAGAATAAGGTCGTCATCAACCCTAAAGGACTCGCCCCGTGGATCTTGGCATCGACATCGGTTTCGTTCCTGAAGCACATCATACCTGGTAGTACCAATCGTTGAGTGGTAGCTCTTGATTGCAGCAAATTAAAAAGGGAGAACCGCGAAGTCTGGACTGCCAGTATCATCATTGACATAAGAGTGGCCTCCGAGCACGCACTCAAGATGTGTAACCCTGGAGTACAATTCTAATCCGCACCCTGGTTAAGGGATCTTCATTCTTATTGTGTGCGACAATGAAGGAGGCAGATGAGCACATAATAGAGATCTGGAAAACGTCACTATATGCTGAGCCATAAGAAAAGCCTGGAGTTGGAAGTCACGTCCGCTGTTGGAATCTTTGAAAACAACCTTTAAATTTCAAACAACGCTCGCCGTATCCCACGTGTGGCTTACTCGTACAACAAAATGTTTGAAAAGTCCTTGTACGACCTCATTAGAGGCCTTCGAAGTCATAAAGGCAACGAATCAGCATATCTTCAGGGAGCCTTGAAAGAATGTCGGTCCGAAATCCGTTCTCCTGATATGGATCTCAAGGCAACAGCCTTACTAAAACTTATCTATCTGGAGATGTTCGGACACGACATGACTTGGGCCGCGTTTAACGTGCTCGAGGTCATGTCTTCTGCAAAGATCCTGCAGAAAAGAGTTGGATATCTGGCGGCTGTGCAGATATTTCGACCTGACACGGACATCCTAATGTTGGCCACCAACCTATTAAAGAAAGATTTAACATCACCTAGTATTCCAGTGATGTCAATGCCCCTAAGTGCATTACCTCACATTGTCACATCATCACTGGCGCTTTCGCTGTTAACAGACCTCCTTCCTCGTCTATCTCATTCTCATCCTGCAGTACGCAAGAAGACGGTGGTTACACTATATCGATTAGCTTTGGTCTATCCAGAGACTCTTCGTGTGGCATGGCCGAAGATCAAAGACAAGCTTATGGATGAAGACGAGCACAGCAGCGTGACTGCAGCAGTCATCAACGTGGTATGTGAGCTTGGCTGGCGCCGCCCGCATGATTTCCTACCTCTGGCGCCACGTCTTTTCGACCTTCTGGTAGAAGGAGGCAATAACTGGATGGCGATAAAGATAATAAAACTTTTCGCGACCTTGACTCCGCTAGAACCTCGATTGGTCAAGAAATTACTCCGGCCACTTATGGGAATCATTCAGACTACGTCCGCAATGTCACTACTTTACGAATGCATCAACGGCATAATACAAGGCGGCATTTTGGATGCTACAGATGGCATTAGAGAGGGCGAAGAGGTGGCCAACCTCTGCATTAGTAAGTTGCGTGGCATGATCGTGGTTGAAGGAGACCCGAATTTGAAATATGTTGCTCTTGTGGCTTTCAACAAGGTTGTACTCTCACATCCTGTGCTAGTCGCTGTGCAACAGGATGTGATCATGGGTTGCTTGGACGATCACGATATATCGATACGCCTCCAAGCTCTGGAGCTTGTATCCGGTATGGTTAGCAGCGACAACCTCCAACCAATTGTCAATCGCCTGATGCGCCAACTACGGAATTCCCCCATCCAGAACAAAGAAGAAGAGGAGATTCTCCCAGTTGCAACAAGTATTCAGCCTGCCGCTGACTCTGATGGCGAGGACCCAGCGGAAACCTTGACACCAGTCAGGATTGGGACGAAGTCACCGCCACCGCTTCCTACGGAGTATCGCCAAGAAGTCGTGAAAAGAATTCTGGACGTGTCGTCACGGGACTCTTACGCAAATGTCAGCGATTTTGAGTGGTACATTGAGATTCTGTTGGACCTTGTCAGATACGTGCCACAGACAGTAACTGCGGAAGAGTTCGATTTAGCGTCAAGGATTGGTTATCAATTGCGCGATGTCGCTGTTAGAGTAAAGAGCTTGAGGCCCGAGGCTACTAGGGCCGCAGAGTCCCTAGTCTTGGTCCATAATCGAGAAAAGCTGTTTCCGCCTGGAGGAGGAGGACTCAAGGTACTGGAAGCCGCTGCCTGGATTGTGGGAGAATACGCATCGGATTTGGCGGATCCCCCCCAGCTACTTGATGCTCTGATGCATGATTCAACCCTGACACTCCCTGATTCAGTCGTTGCCACGTACGTCCAAGCTATCCCCAAAGTATTTTCAGTTATAGCGGCCGAAGCTGCCAACATATGGGACGCACATCAGCAGACTGGGATCACCTTGCTTCTTGCTAGAACCGTCAATTTTCTCGAGAGACTGTCAGATCATCCAAATCTGGATGTACAAGAACGTGCCGTTGAATTTCTCGAGTTGTTCCGCCTGGCTAAGGATGCGCTTTCCTCTCAGGATAAGGTCCTGGAAGAGGCTCCTTTACTTCTCACCTCTGCTATTCCTTCGCTATTTACGGGGATGGAGATTAATCCTGTTGCTCCTGGCGCTCAGAGAAAGGTGCCGAAGCCTGATGACTTGGACCTTGACGTACCAATCAATAGTGACTTAGCTACAGTGCTCAACACGCAAATGCATACTTTTGAATTGGACATTGACATGCAAGAAGCATATTCTTATTACTACACAAGGCCGTCAGCAGCTGCAACACTACCGGAGCCGAGCAGATCGCACGAGCCTCCCTCAGACTCGGCTCCTGTATCATACCAATCTCAGCCGGAAGATCCTCAGGCCACAGCACTTCGACGTGCAGCACGACGGCAAAGAAACCAGGACGATCCATTTTATATTCCCTCGGAGGAATCTGGGCGCTCTACACCGTTCCATCAAATCCTTAGCAATTCGAATGGACAAGATGAGCTGGACATCGATGCCATACCAATAATAGATCTACAATTAGATCCTTCAGAAGCTCAGGCCCCTCAACCAGACCAAAAGAAACGGATTAAGAAGAAGGTACCCCGCAAATTCCAGATTGCCGCCGATGAGACGCTGGATGACCCTTCAACACATTCTCCTCTCTCTACTTCTCCTTCTACCACAGCCCCTCCACCTACAACCCGGCCGCCTTCTGCGACACTAGCGCCGCGTCCTCGTCCTCCCACGAAACCATCGCTCCTTCAAGTCGATTCCAGCACACTCACCTCTCTCGCGCTGTACGATAACAATGATCCCTCATCCGAAGATCCAGCCACATCTTCCGGAAAGGACCTTGCCTCCATCGTCGCCGCCCGCGAGCGTGAGGAAGCCGAAATGGCCGCCGCAATCAAAGAAGTAGAAAGGCTTCGTTTACAGATGCAACGAGACCAGGAGCGTGTGGTCCTCGCTTCAGACGAAGGAATGGATCAAGAGGGAAGAGAAGTCGTCAAAAGATCAAAAGGTAGGAGACGGAAAGTTGCCGGTTCCAACGTGAATTCGACTTCAAACACTCCTCCAGTTGCCAATACGCCACCCATTTCCAGTGGACAAGAACAAAGCATCCATCAACCTACATCAACAACCCCAGACAACACAACAGTTGATGCAGAACCAAAGAAAAAGAAAAAGAAGAAAATCATCGTTAGGAAAAAGAGGAAGCCTGTTGCTTCGGGAGATGATATTGTGGTTCCTGGCACGACTGCTGCTGTTGCGGATGATGAGTCGGGGAATAGAGATGCCGTTGTCGAGTAAGTTGATTGACTGACCGACCGACCGATCGATCGATCCTGAATAGGATCACATACCTCGATGGCGTCGATTGGGAAGCAGAATATGTGGTTGAGTGTAAGAAAGAGAGAGAGAGAGAGCGTCTGTCAGAAATAGTAAATAGAGACACCGACTTAATTTCCATCTTGCAAATACCATGCATAAATGCGTGCGAGGAAAACATGATATTCACACTTCGAACGAGACGGGCTTTTCATTGTAAGGATATTGATTATTCCTGTAGCTATTTTACAAGGACGTTTTCCGAATCTGCACCGAGCCAGCCTTATCAATCGAACTCCAGCCATGAGATCCAATTCCTCCCTGAAGAAGCGTCCCATTTCCACATTCTGAGAAGCTCTAGCCAGACCAGCAGCACGTTGACTCCATAACGTTTCTTCATAGCATCGTGAGGCATTTAGACCACTAGTGATAACCCCTATAGATCCCCTATGAAATCACCTTCCGTAATGATATTGTCCTGAGCATTCGGCATGCCGACCACTGCAAGACCCTTGGGAATCTTCACGTCCTTGACTTTGAAGCAAGCGAAAACTACCAATTTCGTCAACGCTGGACATGATTTGAAAATGGATCCCACAATGAAATCGTCTACACTGTTCAAGAAAGAAACATCCAGTTCTTTGAGACATGGATACTCCTTCTTTTCGTCGAAGACTTTGGAGAGAGCGTCGAAGGTGATATGTCTACATGAGGAGATGTTGAGGCGTTCAATCGTGCCACCAGAATGAGACATCAAGGCTTGGAAACCGGAGGAAGCAAGACCAACAGGAGGATCGGGGCCATTCGGGTTTTGGTTGTCAATGTCACGATTCTCAGAGAGATCGATAAATTTAAGAGGCGGGTTTGCCCAGTTCGTGAAGAGGGATGCGAAGCCGGCATCTGAAAAGCTTACATTGTCGGTGAATCGAAATTTGGTCAATCTGGCACATGAATTGTGCATAGCTGAAAGGACGGAGTCGTCGGCTTCATGCATGTGCTCTAGGGAGAGTGTACGAAGATTAGGGCCGAGACTTTGGATAAGATTGACCATCGATTCTGCGGAAGACTCATGCGCAGCGTTGAGAGTGAGATGTTCCAATTTCTGCAGTTGTGTGAGATGCTCAAGAGAACCCTCGGTCATGTGATTGCATTTCTCGAGCTTTAGACGAGTAAGGTTGGCACAGTGCTGTACCATCTCAGCAATCGATTGATCATCGAGTGAATCATTTAGATCCGACAACTTGAGGCTTTCCAACGCTGGGCCCTGCTGCTGGAATAACTTCCGCCATGCCTTGTCCGATACTAGATTTGTAGCGCCCAATTGGAGATGTTTGATCTTTGGGTTATGCTCTAGCATATAATCTATTACTGGATCTTTGATCTGGCCGGCGAACCGCAAGTTGAGGTCGACGAGGCCAGGCATGAAAGCAAGAATTTTCTGGAAATCATCTGTTTCGAGTTCTTCATATTTATAAGTCAGAAAACCCAGGTTCCATAAAGGCCTAAGTGACTTACTGCCTGAGTCGTAGATCGCAATCTTGTCGAGATCTGGCTTCAAAAGTAGATCAAGGGTGTGTGAAGTAAGTACTCGTCGTTTGGAAAGAATCTGACTTAGACGGTCAAGAAGATTCTGAGGAAGGTCGCCAAGTTCCTCTACATCATTGATGTTTTCAGCGACTTTCTGAAGTTGAAGTCAGCCTTCGCTGCACTGGCAGCTCATGGAACATCACCTTACCACCACGCAATGTTCTAAGAGACTTCGCGACCCCATTTGCACCAGGCCATCCAGTCTGTTACTTTCCATTTGCCTCCTTCGATTCCTCGGAGCACTTCGCTTTTTGATCTTATTTTTTGCTTCCTCTGCAATAAATTCCTTAGAGCATTTAGTACAGAGAAGCCCGCCGTCAGGACCAGTCTTGGAGTAAGCTGTGCGATGAAATTCAGATCAAATGCTCTTCTGGAATGGACCGGGAGTACCTACCAGTCACGGTAAACCTCTTCCCACACTCTTCGCAATTAGCCAATTGTCCAGGGAGTTTCTTCTGCTTCTTGTACATCAAGCTCCGTGCCAACTCATCGTCCTCCTCGAAATCTTCGTTATCTTCATTCCGTTTCTTCTTCTTAGCGAACTCTTTGGATTGCTTTATCTTTTGTATCGCCCGTTCCTCACGTCGTTTTCGTTTCTTTCTCTCCTCTGGCGCCTCATCCGATTGGACTGACTCATTCTCCTTATCGTCGTCATCTGCGCCGGCAGCTTCTGAGACCCCTTCGGCTTCTTGCTGCTCAGCCTCACGCAATCGTCTTTGATGTTCTTCTTGAATCTGGACTGCAGATATATTGTGTGAAGCCAAAAAGTCCGTCAATGCAGATTGCGGCCCTCTGATTCTATTGGCATTCTGGCGCCGGCGTTCCGCCCTGGCAATATCTGTCAGCCCGAGTATATGAGAAGATCTGGGGCTCATTTACATCTCTGCGGTTAGAAGGCAAGCCGACGATGCTTTTGGGCCGATCGTATATCACTCGCAGCGTTGCTTGTCGCTCAGTATCGGTCACCCTGCGGGTGGAAAGGCTCCCGCAAGTTGTGAGACGAACTCACGTGCAGCGTGGCAATTTGGCGATGATCCCCACTAAAGTCCAGTAAATGCCCCAAAGTAAGTCGTAAAGTTAGCCTGGAGTGCAGAAAATGTTGACGGGGATTGAAGAAAAGCCTGATTGCTTGGAATGTGCTCTGTGGATTCCACAAACATTGTCTCTTTATGTAGAGGATGTGGCCATCTTACAGTGGGTTGAAGAGAGGGCAATCGAGGATAAAAAGGTCGCATGGGACGAGGTATGTACTGTACTGTGAATACTCTGTAGGCGAAGATATGCACTAACTGGCGATCAGATCTTGAACTTTCAACAGCGTCCCGTCAAGGTGGGTGCCCTCCCGCACTTTTTCTTCCTTCCCACTGAGAAATCATTAATTAACGTTTGACGCGACTCGCGTCTTCTCCTTTGTGACTAGTTACCTGTAATTAATTACTGATAAAGTGGTTGCAGCAGGTACGATCTCTTTCTTACCTGTGCTGCAGTCAGTCCCTATCACATTTGCCACCACCCCCTTTGAGAGCTTACAACCCACCACCCTCGCTGTCAATGTTTTTGCACCTCAAATCGAAAGATTCATCAGTTTACGTAGACTGGGTTCACGGTGATATTGGGGATTGCTGGTCCATTTTCATTTTCGTTTTCATTGTTGGAGAGTTGCCTGTTAGCGGACACTAGAGTGTCGGTGCTATAACCTTGTGGATCAGGCAACGACCGGGTCTTTGCCGCCCAGAGGATAGCAGTCTCATCGTCTTATCTGACGGTGTACAAGCCTTCTCACTTCGCATCGGAAATCTCTCATCACCATGGCTCCAAGAAGAAGGTCGGCTCAGGTGAAAGTTGATTTGCCCGCTAAAGGTAAGCAGATGTCTCGCAATGTCTCTTCACTGCTAAAACATCATAGCCATGGAGCCAGCCTTGCCTCATACGACTTCTGCTGGGACTCGCCGCACCCGCCGTAGCCTTCTGATGAAGAGTGAGATACCTGACTCTGACGACAACTCAACAATTACCATCTCGTCACCAGCGCCGTCTCGTGGCTCCACTGTTGCCGTGGTAGTTCCTTCTGTCAATCCAAAGGCTTCCGCAATGAAAAAGGCTGTCACTCCACGTTCTGCTTCGTCTATTGCCGACTCCTTCGATGATTCCGATGATGAATCACGAGGTTTAACTGAGACACCCGATACAAGTGAGGCCATGACTCCCGCTGAGTCTATCAAGGGGAGCTTGACTAGGTCCACAACGAAAGCGAGGATCACAGCTACGGCAAGGGCGCTTGAGCTTCGTGCAGATGCGAATGCCCTTGGTAGCCGTATAAAAAAGCGTCGCCGGTTTGATGAAGTCGACTCTTCGGACCTTGAAGACGACACGGCAGATGCCAGGCTTGCCCGAGCACTTCAAGCCGAGGAGTATGGGGAAAGCGAAGTCACAGCCACTTCTTCAAAGAGAAGGAAAATCTTCGACGAAGTTGAAGACTCTGATGACGATTTGTCAGAAATTGAGGATATAGAGATGGATGGCGAGTCTAGTGATGATGACGATATGTACGACGATGTTCCGCTTGTTAACCGTAGATCTATGGCAAAGCGTTCGACTACCCGTCGGACTCAACGTTCAAAAGCCACACCAAAACAAGCAGCTGTGTCTGAAGACTCTGAACTCACGGAGCTTGATTCCGATTTCCTCGAGTCTGAATTTTCTATGGCTGAGGAATCCTCAAATCTGGAATTGGATACCAATGGCGTCAATGGCGAGGCGGTCGAGGGCGGCGCAACCCTTGCGAAGCCGCGTGCGCCGCCCTCGACGTCACAGACACTCCCCCGGAAATAGGAAAGATCGTGAAAGAAGAAAGCTCGAACGCCAACATCCGGAGATAGTCAGAATGTGGGAAGACCTCAAGGCCATCGAGCCAATCAAGCCTATTGCAGCCGAACAACCTGAAGGTATATCAAGGAAGCTCAAATCATTCCAGCTTGAGGGCTTGAATTGGATGACTCGTCAAGAGAAGTCTCAATGGAAAGGTGGCCTACTAGGGGACGAAATGGGTATGGGGAAGACCATCCAAGCCGTGTCACTCATCATGTCAGATTTTCCCGCAAAAGATCCGACCCTAGTGGTTGTACCCCCGGTGGCATTAATGCAATGGCAGGCTGAAATCCATGCATATACTAATGGAAAGCTTCAAGTGCTAGTGTACCATGGATCGAATTCGAAGGCCAAGAATTTGAGCAAGAAAGACCTCATGAAGTACAATGTTATCATGATCTCTTATTCTGGCCTCGAGTCTATGTATCGAAAGGAGAGCAAAGGCTGGAATCGCAATAGTGGACTTGTTAAGGAAGACAGTGTTATGCACGATATTCACTTCCACCGCATTATTCTCGATGAAGCACATTCCATCAAGCAGAGAACAACTGGTGTCGCCAGAGCTTGTTTCGCACTGAAGGCCGACTACAAATGGTGCCTTTCTGGTACACCTGTCCAGAACCGTATCGGTGAATTTTTCTCATTGCTTCGGTTTTTGGAGCTGGAGCCTTTTTCTTGCTACTTTTGCAAGGCTTGCCCATGCAAGCAAATCCACTGGACTCAGGACTCCAGCAAGATGTGCACTTCATGCCGACACAGCGGTTTCAGTCATGTCTCTGTATTCAACCAAGAAATTCTCAATCCGATCACCCAAGGCGAGAACCTTAGCCTGCGAAAGGCTGGTCTTGACAAGTTGCGCTTAATCACCGATAGGATCATGCTACGACGCGTGAAGCGTGATCATACTTCTTCCATGGAACTTCCACCAAAGGAAGTCATCATTCACAATCAATTCTTTGGGGAGATCGAGCGAGACTTTTCTTCTAGCATCATGTCCAACACAACTCGGCAATTCGATACTTACGTCTCACGTGGTGTTATGCTCAACAATTATGCGAATATCTTCGGTCTGATCATGCAAATGAGACAAGTTTCTAACCATCCAGATCTGATCCTCAAGAAGCATGCTGCCGGAGGCCAAAATGTTCTTGTTTGCTGCATTTGTGACGAAGTTGCTGAGGACGCAATTAAATCTCGTTGCAAACATGAATTTTGTCGACAATGTGCCAAACATTATTTTAGATCATTCGAAGACGTTGGTGATCCAGATTGTCCACGCTGTCATATACCCTTGTCAATTGATCTAGAACAACCAGAAATTGAGCAGGAGGAGGAGACTGTCAAAAAGAGCTCCATCATCAATCGCATTCGCATGGAAGATTGGACCTCATCTACAAAGATCGAGATGCTTGTCTATGACTTGTACAAACTCCGAAGCAAAAAGCAGACGCACAAGAGCATTGTCTTTTCTCAATTCACGTCGATGCTGCAATTGGTAGAGTGGCGTTTGCGCCGTGCTGGATTCAATACAGTCATGCTCGATGGCAGCATGTCTCCAGCTCAGCGCCAGAAGTCGATCGAGTACTTCATGAACAACGTTGACGTCGAGGTATTTTTGGTCTCCCTCAAAGCAGGCGGTGTTGCTCTCAATCTTACGGAAGCCTCTAGAGTATACATTGTCGATCCGTAAGTCGTTTGTTCCTTTGGGCCAAGCGGAGCTAACAAGGCGATAGATGGTGGAATCCAGCAGCAGAGTGGCAGAGCGCGGACCGTTGTCACCGCATTGGTCAGAGACGACCATGTGTCATTACTCGTCTTTGCATCGAGGACTCGGTCGAATCGCGTATCGTGCTCCTCCAAGAGAAAAAGGCCAACATGATCAATGGGACGATCAACAACGACCAAGTCGCTCTAGAGAAATTGACACCAGAAGATATGCAATTCCTTTTCCGCGGCTCGTAATCGATTGTCTTGAGGTGGAGCATAGATGAGGTTTCGAAGACTGTCATGGCATTCGTGGGTTGGCTTTCGATGAATTGTTTGCTCTTTAGCGTTTACGATACCACGGGTCTGGGCGGCATAATTCCTTTTTCGGGAGACACGGCAAAGAGTGTGGTACTCGTCCATTAGATGGAATTAAGATCGCTTTTCGAGATGCACCAATCTAGGGTTAGCTTTACATCCTTATGACCTATGCCGAATTCACAATGTGCGCTCATCGATAGCATGGATCTGTCTGCTGTAACTCTGAGTATACAGGGCACAACCGGAATTCTGCTCAATGCGGTGGAACCACTATCTGTGTTCATAGGCTCATAGTCCGGAGCATTCTGTAGATCAATACTGAGGTAGCCATTGTGGGAATTGATCCCGGGTTATTGGCACACAACGGCTGGACAGTGGGCACTATCTGGGACATGGTCCATCAAATCATGCATTCACTCTACTCAGAGTAATTACTGGACCCCTTTTGCCATACTCTGTATCTGAAGCAACTCGATTTCCCCACTCAAATGTAATTGTGGTTCTCTGTCATCGTACATACTCTGATAGTACACTTGCTGCCCACGCCACAAAAGCTGTGCAGAAACGACCTTTACAGGTTGGAGGAATACCTTATCGTGCCAGGAAGTCCGGCAATCTGAATGAGAGAAAACACGTCAGTCGTCAAGTCCAAAGACGGAGCCGCTGACGGGCTTGTATACTCTGAGTACTCTGACGAACCAGCGCAAACACAGCACACTCCGCAAGGAGGGGAGGGGACATTTGCCAACGTGGTTCCAGGATGTTGATCGGCCATCCTACCCTGTTTCGGGCCCTGGCGTAGACGCCACTCCTTCCCTGCTTGGTCAATTCAGAGACCTGCCTGTATAAAGGGACGTCATTACTGGGCCCGTCGGTCGATGATGTTGGGTGGAGGGATGGCTTTATGGGGCCGTACCTGACCAGGATAGGTCTATTCGAAAACCAGGATGTGTTTTAGCAATTTCACTTGTCTGCAAAGCTGGTTCTCTTCTCCGTCAAATGGAATTGGCTCGATCGGATTCCCCAATTCCCATATACAGTACACCTGCTAGTGCCCAGATTGTGTGTGATGTAGAAGTACTCTTGAGTATTATAAGTGAACCAATCGCCCTGTTTGGCCCGGGTTCAAACTTGACATTCAACCATGATCGAAATCGACCAGTCTGAGAGAACCGACAGCAGGTCCCAACCTCAGCGACAGCATTCAGAGGCTCACCTCTCTCGCACTGCAGCCACTCAATCCTTTACGTTCTGATTTCGGCACTCGCTTGCTCGTTACTATTATTATTACACAGTAGTATTGCCAAGTCCTGGTGTATTATTGCCTCGGTGTCTCCGTCTCATCGAATCATAACAAGAGTCGCTTACCATCAAGTCAATTTTGGTCTCAATTTGTCTCGCCCTCAATTAGCTGAGACCTGCGATCCCATAGCCGGCCTCCGCACTAGGTGTGTTTCCTGTGCTTTTTCTTTTAACAGGACCATGGTAATTAATTACCGTACTTGTTACTCAGAGTACCTACCAGCCCCCGGAACCTTAACTGCTACAGATATCAAGCACCTTCCGATTTGGGTACAGTAAGAGATTAATTACCATAGCACCTAGGTAACACGGTATTGCAGTATACGCACCCCAGCAACTCAAAACGATACCAGAGTACACAGTACCTACAGCATACACGATTGCCTCCGAGTAATCAGAACTGCAAGGACCCAAAACCTTCAGCAGAGAGAACAACCCCAAACACGTTTGCTTTGTTTGTTCCGACCCCTGTCTCGCATGGTCTGGTGGCTGCACGTGAGCGGGATCTAGCCAGACGAACTTGCATGATTCCCCAGCCTCGAGATATCTTCGAACCGTTGTACGGGGCAATACATTTGCGAGATTTTCAACCCCGTCGATTTGAAGAGCAGACATACTAGAGAAGTCCAAGAGAACCGGAGCAGATTGCTGTGGCGCCATCTGCTCGAATTGTAAGGCGCCCGGAGTCGTCAAAAGCACGATTCAAAACACGAGAACAGTCTCTCCGAGACACAGCCAAGTCCGTCTCAGATCTGCGGTATTTCCAATACACACGGCACATTCTACCTGTTTCACCGGACGATCTTTTCGGCGCATTCTTTCTCAAACCTTGCACCTCCTTGAGTCGGACCTTTATAACTCAGCTTGTGAGGCATACATAGAGCCGCTCCAGAATACATGCTACGAATCGATTACTATCAATTCTTTCCTTGCTGTCGAGACAAGTAAGTGCAGCAGTACAAGAAAACGAGGAAGCGGGTCTTTCCATGACGTCCCATTATTGTCCCAATATTGTCCCATTATTCCTATGTACTACAGAGGGTTTTATGCAGAACCCCGGACTCAAATTTTGGCTTTTGGCTTTTTGGGTACCAGCCGAGTCATATGCACTGGGAGGGGACGCTTTAGTGTGGTATTGTTCTTCAGGTACTAACCTTCTGGTGCTTAGGGCTCGTGTTCCGCCAGGGTACGCTGGCTAGAGGAGGCTGTACAAACTATTGTTCTGGAACTCACAACACTGCTTTCGCGAGGTAAACCAACCATCTTGCCAAAGTAGTCTTCCACCAGAAATCACTTTGTGACCGCATGTCACTTCCGTTCATTTACGATTGTCAACTCTTTGTGTGCGATCTTTTGCACGACGCGATATTTCTTGCTTTGTTTACCAAGAATTTGCCATTCTTTAGCAGCTGTACTTTCTGGTAACCGCGAACACGGTGTTGTGTGGACAACATTCGGTTGCCACCACAAATAAACTCTCTGGTTGAACCAGATCCTCGTTACGGTATGTCGTCCGCGTGAACACTGATCGCATCATGTCCTGGGCGCCTGAGAGGACCAGTAATGCAGTGAAAACAATTTACTAATGGGTCAGTTGTTTTCATGCAGGTGGACGAAATCGAATCTCCTCGACGTACGTTGCACAGCATATTATCATTCGATGACGACTTGATTCTTCATACCACCTTGGTCTCTGATAGCCCATCGGGTTGGTGACAGAAGGGGGTTGAAACCAGACTCGCGCGCCCGATCTCACTTCTACTGACGTGTTTGCCTTCCCGATGCCAATCAAACTGCCAAAGGGTCTCAAAAATCGCAGGAAGTCGTCGAGTCCGGCGCTTGAAGAGCTTGAGAATCTACCACAGGGCCAGGGGACCTTTCGTGTCGTGGAACGCGCGAATGGGGCGGGAAAGTCCATAGACGGCGGTTTCGCGGGTGGCAGGAAATTGGCCTCAGAAGTTGGCCGGCCATTGAGTTACGGCCCAAATGCTTTTGCCCGCGATGAGCCGTATGCCACAGTAGAAGATGCTGAGAACCCTGTTGGTTACGTCCGTGAAAAAAGAAGTAGAGAATTATTCGACAATTGGAGGAAAAGTGGTATAACGGTTGAATCCTTTTCAACTGGCCCTGCCAACAATAGTGCGGCTTCGTCAATGCGACTCAGCTCAGCCTCGACGGTGCCATCATCAACCGACTTACCTTTAGACTCTCAACGGGCAGGTGTTCCACGTAAGCCTATCCCAGAGCCAAACTCTACGCAACGACCAGCGGGCCCGCCAGAAAAGCACTCCACTTCAGCGAGTCGACTACATCCTATTCGCCTGGACTCCGAAGCGTCATCACCCAATGCTTGGATGCCGACTGTGCGAGAACGAGCAATGACCACAAGCAGTGCCAGCACGGCAACGCCTCCAAAGTTGCCGGAATCAGAACTTGCACTTGGTTCCGACATGGATGACTTTTCGAACATGTTTGACTCGTTACCGCCACATGGTCGTCGTCCTGCTAACGAACCTGGTCTACCGGGCCGCGGCAGCCCATCGGTAAGTGGCTGTTACTATCCTGTTATATGTTGGATGTAGCTAACAGTTGTAGGATGCGGTCTCTGACAGTTCGTCCCCCGTCAATAAGGTCGAAGAGGGGGTAGTAAGAAGGCAGCAAATTCTGTCACCTATCATGATTGATCGAACAAGGAATATTGAATCGTCTCCATTTTCCTGGACCAGTCATCATTCCGATGACAAATTGATAGGGTCTTCAAGTCCAATATTCGAAAGATCGTCACCTGTTCAACGGATGTCTATTGGTCGTAGATCTGTTCAATTCTCGCGAACATATAGCAGTGGTGTTGGAGATGAATCCAGCATACGCCGGACCCCGTCTCCGCTGAAGGAAATGTCCGCTTGGGATTCGGAAAAGGAGAATCGAGGCTGGAGCACTACTGCCGTTCATGGTGGACGTCAGTTGGAATCGCCAAAAGAAAAGTCCGGAAATCCGACAGCTGTAGGGGTTCGACAGTCATTAGACGGTCATCTGAGACCAGCCAATGAAAATTATTCAGGCAAGGAGAAAGCAGATGCAGAATCTGTTGAGGAGTCGCATTTCGACCCATTATTGGTAGAGTCCGCCCACCTGGCAGCTAAGCTTGAATACCATGAGCCAGTGAAGAAGCCTGTGCATGAATCGAGAAGGGTCATGACCCCGGCCCAATTCGAACGTTATAAACGGGAACAAGAATCAAAAGATGACAGTGATGAGGAAGACTCTGATCATGGAAATGAACAAGAAGAAGAGGATGAAGTCGAGCGTACGAAGGAGGCGATGAAACAGCGAAGGAGGCAAGAAGCACGTCTTTCAGTGTATCGACAGCAGATGATGAAGGTCACTGGAGAGAAGTCGGAAGACAGGCCTGTGTCTTCGGAAAGACCTGGTTCATCCAGGGCAAGCCAAAGTGAGCCTGATCTTAGGCCCAGGCTGTCGACGACGCATCTCGAAACAAGAAGATCTCCTGCAAGTCGCCACAGCGATGTTGAAGAAGAAGCCGATGAAGATGTTCCACTCGGCATCTTGGCTGCTCATGGCTTTCCGAACAAAAATCGACCACCATCCGCACTGTCCAATTTCAGGTCGAGCTCTGGGCTCAGCGTGCGATCCGAATCACAAGTCAACTTGGCCGATCCATCCAGGGCCTCATTTGGAGCTAGTACACCAGAGACACAAGGGTCGCTGCCTGCTTTCGCGAGAAAGCTGCCACAAGACCCTTATTTCGGCGCAGGCCTGGTAAATCCGATGAAACGAGAATCCCTTTCTTTGGGAGGTGGAGCCCCAAGCGTGCGAGGTATGACACCACCTGGACTCCATCCTGCCGGACTCGTAGGGGTCATCGCAGGCGAGGAACGTGCGAGAGCTCTGCGACGTGGAAGTCCAAACGTTCAAGCTTCACCAGAGCTTCCTGCTAGCATGCAACCACAATCCATAGTGGGAGCAATGCCTGGTATACCGCCTTTTGGAGGAATGGCTCCACCGATGCTCTCACCTAACGATCAGGCTCAATTACAGATGCAGGCACAAATGGGCCAGATGATGCAAATGCAGATGCAATGGATGCATCAAATGCAGCTCATGATGCAAGGGCAAGCAGGTGGCAATCAAACCACACCGCCAAACTTAGCTCCATCTCCATCAATGGCCAATCTGTCCGCGACGTTCCGGCAACAGCAACAGGCGCAACAACCTGGAGCCCAACAATCTGCAAGCCGAGGCCAAAGAGCCAAGAGTATGATGGATCCTCAATTGCCCGCATGGAATCGATCTTCTTCCGGTCTAGGTCAACTGGCTGGTTTAGGGGGAGGCCTCAGTGCTCCGACATCATATGCTCCTTCGATTGCTCCTTCCGAACGAAGCAACCTAGGCATGGCTCCACGGTATCGACCCGTGTCTCTCGGGCCCCCGTCTCATGCGAATCGGTCGGCCACTATGACATCATCAGTACCAAGATCCATGCCCCAACAGCAACCGAGTAAGCCAGCGCATACCAACATTACCGTACGTACTGTGGCTGACGAAGACGAAGACGAGTGTGCCTGGGCTGAGATGAAACGCCAGCGTGATGCCAAAAGACAGGCACGCAGAAATAAGAGGGGTCAACAAGAACTGGCAGCCCTCTATCATGGTTAAATGCGACAATGACCACATTTTATTCTTTCGTTCTTTCCAAGCAACACGTTAGAAAGCATCGCTGATTGATGCTTGACCCACAGCGATACCTTTGACATTCCCAGCGTTTTTTGGTCCTTGGTTCTTTTTTGGCATTTGCAGGCATCGTTTGGCATAGATTGGCGAGGTAATGGAAAGCATTTTGGGTTAATTGTTTTATGAAAAAGGGGTTGGATTCATGGATGATCGAAAGTAATGAGGGCTTTTTAAAAAAAAACACGTGGGATGGGAAATGAAATGATCGAGTAGATGGACGTCACAGTATTTCACTCTTGCACGAGAATGCATGCAAATAAACACCCATATCTGCATCTATGTATGCACATTTGGGGGAAAATACACAAGAGAGAGAAGATTTTCAAATGAAGCAGAAGAGAAGATTTTGTTCAAATCTGTTAGAAGATGAACAACTATGTACCTTAAACTCTTACTCTGTACATACAGTCAGTCAGTCAGTACCTAATTAGCTGAGGTAGGTAGGTAGGGTAGGCACCCTATCTATGCCTACAGAGTACATATCAAATTGCGTATTGCGTATTGCGTACCACATCCCATATTATGTTGGTGTGTATTGCGTGTTCAATCAACACAGCCCAGCCCTGCCCCATTCATTTTCTTGCTGTACCGTACGTAGGTTATTTACTATGGGATGTACTGTACATAGTACTGTAATTACATACCAACCATTGAATTCGTCGTCATCTTAAAAAAGTGGATTCATGGTTATTTTTTCTCTCTTTCGGTTATGTTTGATGAAGTAATTTAACTACATACTTTGTAATTAGCATGTACTAATTACTACTTAACTTACATACTAACTAGTTATGTAGTACAGAGTACAGAGTAATTACTACTATGTATGAGTGGGATTCCAGAAGAACGGATGTTCGGAATATAATTAGCATGTGTCTGTTGCGGGTGATCATCATATATATACTATGTATGTACCATAGTATCCTTCCTGTACGTTACTGTTACTGTGTTTTGGGGATTTGGTGAACTTCGTCGTTGGTTGTGTGGAAAGAAAGACGGATGGATGGGTAATAAATAAATCTCAATAAGGGAGGTCACTGGACTTTGGACTTTGGACTCTGGATGTTAGGTTCTCATTATTGATGAAGCTGTCGTTGGTTGCTTGATTCATTAGATATAATGATATAATTACGAAAGACACCTAGGTAGAATGGAATGGAATTATACGTCTAGGAATAAAGTAAATCATATGGATTCCGTTCTGGGGGCTTCAAATGGGGGAGGTAGGTAGGCAGATAGGCAGGAAGAGAGAGAGAGAGAGAGAGGTCAGATGCTTACGTATCTACGCATTTCGGATTCAAATGTCTCGCTGGGAGGGATTTTTGTTTTTGGTATAGTCTGTGGAGGTGCGTATTGTAATGTTCGACTTAATGTGGCATGGTACCATGGACCGTGGTGTCGGAGACTCTCAGGTTGGTTGGATAGCTTCGTGAAGCGGCATGTCCAGCTGAAATAGAACATATAGTATAATGCTTCATGGGAACTGCTCCATATTCATGGGTTTGTTCGATATGAAGGGAAATAAGACGAGTCGTGAATTTACTTTCAGGCTCTCAAGCACGCCACATAAAGATCCTTGACACAGACACCCGTGTCTCTCAACCGAGCTCCGTGAATTATCGTATTCAGGGACCCGGCCGTGGTCTAAGACATCAGCCCAATCAAGGTCAGCTATAGGATTGAGATGTGTGTAGAAATAAGATGGGAATGCGATCCTGGAAGTCTTTGCGAACGACGGCTTGGAAGATGGAGTCTGTTGGGATGTTGACGCATGGAAGGGAAGAGGTTTGTTGCTTTGACTTTAAGGGCGAAATGTTGTCCGGGCTCGGAAGACAATTTTGGTAGACTGCCGTTTCAGCGAAAGTGGTGTTACTGATCGTGAATGATGAAGTCAGAATCCATTTCATATCTAATCCACCTCTGTCGACGATGGGGTTCTAGAACTGACATTCTGAAGGACGGGGATGTGCTCTGTGTCGCCTGTAGAGGTCATAGGCGAGTGAGTTAGATTGGATGGAATGATTTGAGGCGTGATCCACTAATATGCTTGGTGATGACGTTGAGAATGGATCCTGAGTTTCTCCCCGGAAGTATCTGCTGCGTCTCCTCTGTCGATCATGATAGAGCAATCTGGGTGTTCGGGTAATGGGATTCACGAAGCAAAAAAGGACAATCTCGCTTCCACAAAGCCCGCGGATGCCTGGATTGATATGAAGTTCAAACGTAGAGGCAATGGCTGAATTGCATTTGGCGAACGGTATCATTCCGCTACTTTGTTGTTATGTTGCTTGGAAGGGTACCATTGATTCGGAGGCTTAGACCTACGGCGGCAATATCGACATTAGTGGAAGGGGTGGTTCAAGAGCCAGTGACACCGCTTGCGATACTGGGACGAAAGCCTTCTCGAGAGGCCAAGTCTCATAGAACGAGGTATAATACAAATCAGATTGACTCAGGAAAAAGAGACCTTTCGACCTACCTTGCTCGAGGTCAAAGTCACCGGAAGCGAGATAATGTGACCGCTAAGGCTCCATGCGAAGCCCTAGGTCATTCGTGGCAGCATATCGATCGTTAAAGCAGATTCAATAAAAGGACAATATGGACCACCCTGAAATCTCCGCTGCTGATGTGCTGTTGAGGTCCGGTTTCATTGAAACCAATGACATGCAGCGGTGGCAGAGACTACTTCCCAACGCCCTTGCATCCGCGATTCGAGGAAGGGGGAAGGAGTTGTCGACGTGAGCCCAGTTGACGGGCATGTTGAACCTGAGAGCATAGTGAATTGCAAGACGTGAATGTCAGATCTGGTATAAGGGACGTCCTGCAGGTGTGAACTGAATTGATTTACTTCAGTATCAAACTCCCTCATACAAGAACCCTCTCTCTGCCTTATCGTGGAGCCAAGATCTGATTTCACTTAGCTCCTTGGCACACACGACCTTCCCGTGCACGTACCCAAAAGATACCGAAGAACCCCCAATCTGTGACGATCTCTCCACCGGCCCCGAACCACTCCGTCACTTGTCAGAGAAAACATTGGATTGAATCATCGGGCACTGTCAAATATTCATGTTATCGAAAGCTTTGTCATGTCTACTTTTGCCATTTGCTATCGTCTACCCTCTGTAGCATATCACTAGGTTGCTGGCTGCGAATTGCCGAGCATAGCTGGCCGGATTTGCTCGCGATGGAGATGAAAGATTGGAAAGCCGGAGACGTGGAGAGTGGTTCAGGATCACCAGCTCGTGACTACGGAACTGTTGAACCGACACAAACCAAATGGACGACACGGTTCGTTGAAAGCTTCAAACGGGATCCAAATGCGAGCATAACGAGACCAGGGGCTGTGACCGCCCATGGAGATGTGTACGATAACGATGCCGCGGCTCAGGCGACAGCCAATTCGCCTTTGGCTAGGCGATTGAAAGGGAGACATTTACAAATGATTGCTATTGGTGGTTCGATTGGTACGACTCAGGGCTCGGGACGAAATGAACCGCAAGAATCTCATCGCTAACGCTCGATACAGGCACTGGTCTCTTTGTTGGCAGTGGTAAAGCACTCGCTACTGGCGGTCCTGCCTCACTGCTCATAGCGTTCTCCTTGATTGGAGTAATGCTTTACTGCACTATGCATGCCCTCGGCGAATTATGCGTGCTGTTTCCAGTCTCTGGGTCCTTCGCCGCGTACTCGACAAGATTCCTTGACCCCGCTTGGGGGTTTGCAATGGCCTCGAATTACACACTTCAATGGCTTGTTGTGTTACCCCTAGAGATCGTTGCTGCATCTATTACAGTGGACTATTGGAACTCGGACATCTCCAATGCTGCTTGGGTCGCCGTCTTCTTGCTTCTCATTGTTGCTATAAACTTCTTTGGGGTCAAAGGTTACGGAGAAGCCGAATTTGTGTTCTCCATTGTCAAGGTCACCGCCGTTATTGGCTTCATGTAAGTCTAGGCTTACGTGCAACCTCGAGGGTATGCTAACGATTGGTAGTATCCTTGGTATTATAATAGACTGTGGAGGTGGTCCAAATGGGAAATATATAGGTGGCAGGCTTTGGATTGATCCTGGGGCCTTCCACAATGGTTTCAAAGGCCTATGTAGTGTCTTTGTGACTGCTGCATTTGCTTTTGGCGGCACTGAACTTATAGGTCTCGCCGCCGCCGAAACAGCGAATCCTCGAAAATCGCTACCTACTGCCATCAAACAAGTGTTCTGGCGAATAACCCTGTTTTACATCGTGTCTCTAACCCTCGTTGGGCTTCTCGTCCCATACACTGACAAGCGTCTCCTGGATGGTGCTTCCTCGGCTGATGCCAAAGCGTCCCCTTTCGTTATTGCTATCAAAAATGCAGGGATCTCTGGTCTACCATCAGTTATGAACGTCGTCATTATGATTTCTGTCATCAGCGTTGGTAACAGTGCTATTTATGGCTCATCTCGTACTCTTGCTGCCATGGCCGAACAGGGACAAGCGCCTCGAATATTCGCCTACATCGATCGCAAGGGCCGTCCTCTCTTCGCCATAATCTTCGCAAGCTTTCTAGGCTTTATTGCCTTTATCGCGGCAAGCGACAAGCAAGAGGTTGCTTTTGATTGGATGCTGGCTCTTTCGGGATTAAGTTCAATCTTCACGTGGGGATCTATCTGTCTTGCGCACATTCGATTCCGCCGTGCCTGGGCAGTTCAGGGCCACACTCTCAATGAGCTTGCTTTCCGATCTCAGCCAGGTGTTATAGGCTCCTGGATTGGGTTCATTTTCAACGTTCTGGTCTTAATCACACAATTCTGGACTGGGTTTGCGGCAATTGGCTACAAGACTGAATCTGGAGCTGCGCGTACTCAGGACTTTTTTGAAGCCTATTTGGCAGCTCCAATTGTGATAATTTGTTATATTGCGTACAAGATCTACTTCAAGACTTCTATCATGAGATCTAGGGATATAGATTTGCATACTGGGAAACGGGATCTCGATGTCGGATGGTTGTTGGAAGAGGAACGGGCTGAAAGAGAGAGATGGCCAACTTGGAAGAAGGCCTACAAGTTCTTTTGTTAAGCTGTTCTACTGTTTTAGGTATATTTCACGTTGCTTTTCACAGAAGGGCCCGCAGCAAGCGCTGGCAGAAGTTTGGGTTCGTCCAACAACGTTCTTGTAAGAGAGATTCGGGAATTGTGCAACATACCCGGACGTCAGCCCTGAGATCTCGGACTATGATGATGTTACGACACAGTTCTCTATACATGTACGATATGAGTCATGCTTTTACCATCCTCTCATCTCCTTGACTCTCTCTGTGAAGCTGAGACCGATAGACTCGACATTGCCCGAACGGATCAAGTCACTCGAGCTATAATACGTGCCTCAGAAAGCATAAGATGTGATATCACGATAGGAACGAGGTCATGCGTCGTCCTCACACCCCTCCCCCTGGTTTGGTGGTCTGATAACTAATTGAATCTTGATCTTTGCCGCTGGTGCGTCTAGGTGTGATCCGAGGCATTTACCGGTGCGCTTGTGTTCGATCGTGAGGATACCCGCGATCAGTAGATCATTCCTGAGCCTCAGTCAAAGAATCACACCGGCAGTCAAATTCCACACCCAGTTCCCGCACTCGCGATTCTTGAGTGTGAAGTCTCCGGTTGAGGTTTGGGGGCGAGGCAGCCTAACCTCTGCCATCCAGAGACCGGACTTGTGGAGATTCGTAGTTCTCTTCTCTTATTCGAGACTAAAGTTAAGATCGCTGTGCGGCCCAGCAAGGCGGAAGATGGTAGTATGATATACTAATCCGTAGGAAAAGAAATCTCTTTAAAGGTGCTGGCCTTTTTCCCACGGCATTTTCCAATTGGCGCAGCAGATTTAAGGGCTGCATTAAAATGCGCCTCGGCTGACTGACTTCGCCCTCTTTAACTTCCCCGGGGTTGTCGTTTATACTGAGTACTAAGCGCCGACCTTATCTCGACCTCAACAGGCTGCACACACCAATCTGGTTACGGCCCCCAAAAAAAAGTCCATTGTTGAGCCGTCCATCCATCAGCCTGGCCACCTGCCTGCGACCCGACTATTAGTATACCAGGCCTAACCCACGCTGTTCACTTTTTCACATCTATCGTCCTCAAATTTTCGGGTTGGCCGGTAGAGCATTTTGGTATTGCATGGGTCTCCCCTCTTCCCGGCCTTCTTGTCTACCTAACAGATTACGATTTTCCGTTATGACGATGACTAGCTACTCTCGCCTCTGGGCCAGCTTCGTCCTGGGTGGGCTTCAGCTCGAGTAGCGCCTGAAGGTGGTTCTTATGTTGACCTTTGTCATTGGCCATTTCCGAGTCATTTACTTTGAAATTGAACTACGGCCGGTCGCTGGAAAGGCGAGCAGAGGCTTTCCTTTGCGAATACGCAATGGGGCGCACTCAGAAAACTAGGCATCACCACATAGTGGGCATGATGTCAAAAGATGTCCTAACCTCCTGGCCGCTATGTGCCACCAATTTCGAGTAGTTTGCTATGATGCCTGCTATCTTTTGGTGTCTTGTGTCTTGGTAGTGCAGATGCGGCTTTTTTCGAAGGAGAAGGTACAAAAGCTGGCGTGGTTTCCGACGTCGTCAAAGGTTCACCTCCATGTCTCGATGAGCCCTCCATTAGACGACCTAGAGTTCCTTACTCTGGGACCCAACATGCCACGAAGTCGAGGCCATGGTCGGCGACAATCGGCGGGACAAGGGCGAGGAGTGTCAAGCTCCGGGCCGGAGTCCCCGATCTATTTAGAGCACCATCATGACGATCAAACTGGGCAAGACGTTCGTGGTCCTCCGCCTGATCCTCGACTCTCCTCACATTCTCGCCGTGACCGCGAAAGACAAGCTCTTGACATTATCTCGTCTTTTGATCCGATTTGCCTACCCTCCGCATTTCGTCCTGACGAACAGGCCACTCTCTCCACCGTCCGAGCAGCACCGGCTTGTGTAGTCCAGCTTGATCTTCAGGCGACCATCCTTCGTCTTGCTGTCAATGTCCCTTCTTTTTTTTCAGTCCTCTACTCTGCGCAACCACCAGCGTCATGTGCTGAGATCTTCTTCCAAAAATTACGAACGCAGACCACAAAGCTCCTTCAAGACTGGGACCTATTCTGCCGCTATGGACCACTGGGGACACAAACAAGGCAAACTCGTGCTTCGACCGCTGCTGCTACCTCTATTGCGACCTTGGAATCTTTCCCCTCGACAGCTAGAGATAGCTCCCCTCAGATTTCAGTATCCAGCGTGGTCTATACGCTCCGCAGTACAATGGCCTTGCTTCGTCAAGAAATCCGCAGTCGCTCTCCAAATGGCACCCAAGCGGCGGCCGATTGTATTTTCTATATTCTTGGGGAAGTCGTCATGCACCGCAATCGTGACGCTTTCGCAGACAACACGTGGAATCGTCGCCCTGCAACGCGTGAAGAGCGGGAAGAAGATAGAAATCTCTTCTACCAATTGATAATGAAAAGTGGAGACGATGACGATGAGGGCGACAGCGATGCAGAGGACAGAAAGGAAGGAGGCATCGAGCCAAGACATGAAGAAGAAAAAGAACATTTTGGATTAGGGGCACTAGAGGCCCTGGCCACTAGCGTCTTGAGAGAGCGTCGGCAGCAGATTTCGGAGCTCAGGAACCGACTAGAAAAGGTGAGGGCTCCCTTGCCTTACTGTCAACGTCTATCAGCGATCCTCAGTAGGGCCCGCAGCGGCAGTGCTGCGATAGAGGATGCAGGCGAAGAGAGCTCTTCCAGAGTTCAAGCGCGGATAGGGGAGAAGCGCACGGCACCACCAGCGGAGGAGAAAAGGCAGGGGGGGCGGAAAAGAGGACGCTGAACGAATGTGAGCCGTCGCATGGACGTCATTGATATGAAACCCAAAAAAATATTGGACTTTGCGGTCTCATGCCATCGAGGGTGAGACCTGATTTCCTATTCTATCTATCTTCATTTCTCTACCTGCTGGCTAGGTTTATACTATTTATTTATTTATAGTCTATACAAACTAATTGAATGCATGTGAAGCATCATCAAAGATGAGATATGCTCCAATGGAACAAATTGTTTATGTATTGAAACAGACTGGGTCCTAGAGAAGTACGCTATAATACTGTATTGCACTCTACATACCCAACCTACCTTGGGTAGTACTATGTATTAATAATAATACTGATTACTGTAATTGGTAAACACTAATTAATACATAGTAAATTAATTAATTACACGTGGTTAGTTTAGGGATGATTCCGCTGATAGCCGCTAGGTCATCTGCACAGCCAAGTACAGTACGTATTACTGCAGCGGCGGCTCCAGCGACAATGTGGCTGAACGTCCAGTTCAACGGTTCTTATACCACATCTCTGAAATGCGCTGTAAGTATTAAGAACACAAAGACTCTCATGGACAGTCATGTCCCAGCAATGGCCGAATTACTACGGCCAACCAGCGCACCAGTACCCGACCTATAATTCCCAAGCCAACGAATGGCACGACGCTCCCCAACCGATCCGATCATCGTGGGCAGATCCGCGGTTCAATACGCAGACGACAGATGGCCAATCTGTACCCCAGAATGGCTCGTCAAATGTCTATGCACAAGGACAAAATGCATTAGGTTCACCAGTCAGTCCGATTCAAGCTCCGTTGGCTGCCCCATACAGTAGCCACGACACGACGACATGGGGTGTAAGATACAACCAACAGTATGGACAGGACGATGGACCAAGACCACCGCTTCCTCCTCGCCCAGGCCAAGGTCAGACTGGTGCAGATCAAACACATCTGTCGTATAGCCAGCCCTATAATTCCAGTTGGCAACATCCTCATGAGCAATACGCAGACCATCTTGCAACGGATCAGCCCCCTCACGCACACCCACCACCTGCATATGAACAATTCTCTGGTCCAGATCAACTGCCACCACCCCCACCATTACCTCCTTCGATGACTGCTGGCCAATCTCCTCAGCTGTACGGCTCTCATACGGATCCTTCGTCACGACCGTCAACAATACAAGCTCGGCAGGACGTAACGGAAGCTGTTCAACCTCCTCCACCTCCATCACGACCAGATGATTCTTATTTTAGACCTCCGCCTCCGCCTCCAAGACCCCCTAAAGATTTTTATATGCAATCACACTCGCCGCCGGTGCCTTACAATCATTCTAGCGAATCTTCTGTCTATCCTTCCCCTGGCCAACAAGGATCAGGAATGGGCACTTACCAAACCCAATCCCCTCCTCCTATCGCCGACTACAACCTCAGTGTCCCATGGTCCGATCCCGTGCCCTTGATGTCACCTGTTGCTTCTCTACCAGAGGAGCAACGGCCATTAGACACTCCCAACCCTACTCATAACAGCTTCGAGCTCAATGCAGTCCAATCACCAATAGATTCTGACCAGCCTCATGATTCCTGGCCATCAGGTGAACCGAATTCAAGCAAGGTGAGCGAAGATAAATCGCCAGGATCACAGCCGCAAACGGTGGAAGGTCGCCGACAGAGCCGTGCAAGCTCCATCTCTCCACTGCCAGGGATTCAGCGGACTGGAACAATTGACGATGTGATCCAAGCTTGGACCAAGCCAATACAACCTGACCAACCTGTGACAAATTCTACTCCTTGGGATGATCCCGGGTTCGCTCCTGTCCTTCGACAATTGAGTAAATTGGTCAAGACCAATGACCCGTATCAAGACTTGCCCTCCGAGTCTAGAGCTTCCTTGGAAAGATTTGTTAGTATGCTTCGAAAAGAGAGCGAGGCGGAGTCTGACAAGGAGAAGTTTGAGGTCTTCTCTGCTTTCGTGCAGAAGGAGACGAGGCTTCGAGCGGTGTTGTATGGGCACGATCCGAACCCATTACAACCGCATAAAGCGTCCAAAGATGGCGACAAATCTGCACAGGAAACTTCGCCTGGCGAACATGATGTGAATCCATCGCCGCCAACACAGGCGGCTGCAGAAAATCATGCAAGTGAGACGCAGGATAGCTACAATGACCGATCGCCCGCAACCCCGAAATTTCGCGATGACTCGTATGTTGTTGTTAATCAAGATCATGGTCCTGCCAATGACCCACAGGAATTACCCGCTGAAGTGAAGACCTCTACTCCTGAGCCCAGCGTGACTACGCCGGTGCAAAGTGGCAAAGTTGCGAGGATGTTACAGGATACAATTGAGGCACCGCAAGAACATTCAGCCGAAGCTGTACCAGCGTTCAAACCACGTCCTCTCAGCGCCGACGCTCCTATCCTCGTCGAACCAGAACCTGACTTGATACCACCAAAAGCGACCAATGTGGCAAGCAACGACCCGCACGTAGCCAACAGTCCGCCTCCCAGTTTCTCAAGAGCAAATAAGCCGTACAGGCCTTTTCAATATCAGGTATTACCCAACCGTGGCTCATCTCAGTATACTATGCAGACAGCATCAACTCAATCGTATGCCGCATTGAGAAAGGCCAATAGTGGTTCTGGAAGAACAACAATAATCCCGCCAATGTCGATGAATCAATCTTACCCACGTCTTCCCACCCGCCAAGAACAAGCAGAAGCATTTCTGGGTCTTGTAAGACAACGCTCAGAAAACGAGGGACGCACAATGAGCCTTACCGGGTCTAAATCTGATATCATCTCTCCTCATCGTGGCATTGATGCCGATCTCGAAGCCATTCGTCGAATCGTTCCCGAAACTTTACCATCGTATATCGAAAGCCCCGAGTTGACCAAAATCAGATTCTCTTTGAAAGACATACCGGATGAATTCAGTTTTATTCATGCCGCTGTACTGAAATGGAATCGAGGAGTTTTGGAGAGAAAGAAGAGAAATGATTCCGAGAGGCATCGTAGACAAGAAGAGGCGGAAAGAAACATCGATGCATTGTTCAATGATAATCAAATCGGTTATGCTGATATTGCTACATTGGAAGCAGAGAATCGCGCAGAAGAAGCCAAAATTGCTACCGGCGAAGAGATGGAGGACGTTCAGACTTTTGTCAAAGAGGTCTTCGAGGTTGTATCTGGGACAATCCAGGGACAATTGAATTCCCTAGCGCAAGTTTACAGTGAAGCCATGACCCTGGTTGAGAGTCAGAGCGTGTCTGGAAGCCAATTTATCCGGAAACCATCAAGCCGGACAGCTCTTCCACAAGCTATGGATACTTTGCTAGTCATATATAGCAAGATGCAGGTCCGTCATCAAAAGCTTCTTGAAGCGGCCCTTGAGCGCAGCAGGAGGACTCGAAAAGCCAGAGTCACGGGACTCCGTGCTGAGGGTAAGGCCGCCGAAGCGCAAGACTGCGAAATTTCTCTACTCAAAGAAGAGCAAGATATGATAATCGACGCGAAAGAAAAAGACGACGACCGTGCAAATTTTCTTATGGACACATTCGACAAGATGGCCGTCCTAAGGGGTCTGGCAGAAAACCAGAATTTCGTCGATGAATTACACCCCTCGCTACGAACAATAGCAACGACTTTAGAGACCAATGTATCAACTTACGATTATGACATTCTACGAAGTATCCTTCTTTCCACTCAATCAGCTCTGGACTTCATCACAGCCGATTCTATCTCCATCCTCAAATTCTCTTCCATTGCCGATGAGATCTTGAACAATGCAGACTACGACGTGTCGGTGGCCAAAGCGTACCGTAATGACGCCTCACCTCAAGAATTCAAGGCGTTGGAAAGAGAGAAAGTGAAAGAAGACCAGAACATCAAGGCGGAAATGGCGGCAAAGGTCGAGGGGATGAGCAGTGGGAGTCGCGAAGTACAAGATTTGGTGAAGAACTTGTTAGATAAGCTTGAGGAGAGCCCGGACCATAAGAAACGGTTGGAAGAGGCATTGGAGAGGGCAAAGAAGCGGAATGCCGAGGCGAAGATTGGATAGTGGTCATGGCCATTGGACAAACTGTCTATACAATAGTTAATCGTAAATATAATAACTTAACTTAAATAACTTCGCGTTATCACGGACGGATTCGTTATCTCGAGATGCCATGGCGGCGGCAACTGTTCCCATCCCGACAATCCAATGGCAGTGCGTATCATACAGTGAGTTGGCTTGGCCTGCCTTGGCTTGACTTGGCCAAACCCTTGTGGTCGATTGATAAGACTTCAGGAAAAAGGTATTTATATCTTCCCTGATTCACCTCGTTCACTTCCTTCTCTCCAGTCTTTTATAATTCATCCATCTCCGGTGTTGTTTCCACGTTCTGTCGTGAACCTCAACAGGCGTCAAGGGCGTGAAAAACGTCCCACGATCAGCTTATCAGGTACACGAAACTATGGGCTCTAGCTTAGATTCAAACGAGATGGAACACGAGCCGACCTTGTCTGCTGCGATAGCAAATCGTCCACCAAATCAACAAGTAATGCACAGAAAGGAGGCTGTTATCGCCTTCTTACGTTCGCTGTTTCCAAATCACCACTCAACATGGCTCCAATCATGTCCCGTGCACACTCCTGCTCGTACCCTGTCCTCGTCGACCGGTGATTCTGCCACAGCTGTAGAGCGGGCGGTCAGCCCATATAAACTTTCCTTACCTTTTGTCATTACCAACAACTAGGTCCGGTGGTCGCCACAACTTCCTGCAAAGGTAAGGATTGTCCAACCATATCCAGAGCTGTTCATTGGTGGCCGACGGCTGCTCTACTCGGACAGTAAGCCCATAAATTCGTTGATCTTTCGCTCTTCTTTCGAGTCAATTGAAGATTTCCATTTTGTCTGCAAGTTCCTCCTGTTCAGGGTTTCCGGCAGAATCTCACAATGTCAGAAGGACGACCGGAGTCGAGGCGGAGCTCGGTGCTGGCTGCCAGAAGACACTCCACAATTGCCGAAGATGAAGCACAATTGGCGGCCCTTGGTCACAAGACTGAGCTGAAGCGAAACTTTTCTATGGTCTCGATGCTGGGTCTAGCTTTTGCGATCTTGAATTCGTGGACCGCCTTATCTGCAAGTTTGTCGTTGGCTCTTCCTAGCGGTGGTGCTACATCGGTCCTCTGGGGTCTTATCACTGCTGGTGTGTGCAATTTGTGTCTGGCAGCCTCACTTGCGGAATTTCTTTCCGCATATCCAACTGCTGGTGGTCAATATCACTGGGTTGCTGTGATCGCCTGGAAGAACTGGGTGCCTTCTCTGTCGTGGATCACAGGATGGGTCAATGTGGCTGGCTGGGTAGCGCTGACAGCGACTGGAGGTCTGTTGGGGAGTCAATTGATTATTGGCGCCATTGCGCTTTTTCATTCGACCTACGAAGCTAAGAGATGGCATCAATTCCTCATCTATATCGCCTACACCTTGGCCGCATTCATTTTCAATGCATATACCACACGCCTGTTGTCATTGTTCAACCAAGCCGCATTGATTTGGTCACTGACGGGCTTCGTGGTGATCTGCATCACTCTTTTGTCATGTGCCTCACCTGACTTTCAGTCGGCTAAGTTTGTTTGTAAGTGATACCTACTCATCAACTGTTCCATGCCGAAACATTCTGGCTAATCTGCCGACCAGTCACCAATTTCATCAACGAAACTGGCTGGCCAGATGGCATTGCTTGGCTGCTTGGTCTTCTTCAAGGAGGATTCGGTCTCACCGGCTTCGATGCCGTCTCGTAAGTAGCCTCGGAGTCAATGAGCAAGAACCCCCTGATAGATTAACATATTTAAGTCACATGATAGAGGAAATCCCAAATCCTAGTTACAAAGGCCCCATTGTCATGATTGGCTGCGTGGGAATCGGTATTGGAACAGGCTTCATCTTCCTCATGATTCTGCTCTTCGTCCTCAAAGACGTCAACAACGTAATCGAGTCGTCCCTTGGCCCTCTTGTTCAAATCTACTACGATGCCACTGGCAACAAGGCTGGATCAGTATGCCTTCTGATGTAAGCCCTGAGCATCCAGACTCATCACCTGAGATCTAGTCCTCTAACCCGTTCATCCATAGGTTCTCCTTAGTCTGCATGCTCTTCGCCACAACCGGTATCATGACCACTTCCTCACGAATGACCTACGCCTTCGCTCGTGACGGCGGTCTCCCATTCTCCCGAATCTTTGCCCGTGTTCATCCACGCTTCAATGTTCCACTCAACGCCCTCTACCTCACCACCGGCTTAGTCATAATTTTCGGGTGTATATTCCTCGGCTCCAGCGCCGCATTCAACGCAATTGTTTCAGCTTCTGTCGTAGCCTTGACGATTTCCTACGCCATCCCTCCCGCAATCAACTGCCTCCGTGGAAGAAAATGTCTACCCGCCGACCGAGCATTCAAACTCCCCGAACCAATCGGCTGGTTCTGCAACCTCGTACGGTTCCCATACCCCTCTTCCCCGTCCCACCCTCTTCCCACTCTAACTTTTTTCTACCCCGTACAGCTCGGTCTCGCGTACGCCATCCTAACAACCGTCCTCTTTCTCTTCCCTTCCGACCTCCCCGTCAGCGGTTCCAGCATGAACTACGCCGTTGCCGCAATGGGAATCGTCTTCCTGATCTCCGTCGTCACCTGGATCGTTGACGGAAGGAAGAATTTCAAAGGCCCCAAAATGGATGCTGAAGCTTTGGCCGCGGGCGATGTTTTGGGTATGGTACCAGAGGCCGATAAAGTCAGTGAAGAGGAGAGGGAGAAGGGGTTGTGATGTGATTCCATGTGCATAGTCAAAATTGAAGAACGACGGAAACAAAAAGGAAAAAAAGGAACATTGAGACGGATAGCGAAGAATAGAGAAAGATGTGTATGTATGTATACACATGTAAGAAAGGTACATAAGCTTTGTAAAACGCAAATCGTTAAATATATTCACAAATCACTTTTGTACAACATCATTGCTCCTACCTACCTACCTACCTATTTTACCGTTCGTACAGCAAAATATAAAATCTGTTACCACCCTTGGAACTCTTTCTTTCCTTTTGTTCCTCTTTTTGCCCCCCTTCATCTCATACACTTCTGATCCGCACCCCATACCGTTCATCTCCTGATCCTTCCATTCCGTTTTTGATCTCGCGCGCAGAGAGAACTTGCTTGATAAATATATGTATTTATGGCTGGGTTGCCAGTGGACATTGTCGGGGTCGCACGTGAAAGAGACTTGGGAGGGGGGAGGGGAATATAGAAGAGATCATGAGTACTTCGGGCCTTTAGGAACAGAGGAACATGTATAACACATGGAGCATCTGAACCGCTCACATAAGGATTCTGAGGACCGTGCTGTTAAGTCGATGTGTGATGTTCGTTTATGATTTAATATGAGTCTAACTTCCTAACATTGCAAGGAAATTGGGTATGAGGTCGGATGCTTGACGTACCGATACGATGACAATGTATATGGTATGGAGGCATCACGACTATGTTCCGAGCTAATGCTTGCATTGCAAACTGAAAGCGTCATTTGATGACATAGGTGATATGGGCGTTCCTTGCACAGTAGTGCGAGCAGCCACCAAACCCACTTGGAAAGGAGGTCTGGCGGTCGATCTTGAAAGTTCTTTGGTTCTATTGGTGACGAGTCGTTCATTACCTGTCGTATTGCGGTATGGATTGGATGTTGTTGTGCTGAGAAATGTTCCCAAGTTTCCACAACTGTGATGTACCAAATCTGTAAAACCTTCCGGCACGAGAATCCGTCCCCTGGGCTGTGGCATGATCTTTGCAAGGTGTGGATTCGATGAGAACCGAAGAAAGGTAATGGAATATTCAAGAATTACTTGAGCCATAAAGGCTAACAACAGCCGCACGGTGTTCCGAGCAGTCCTGGATGTCAACAGTTTCAACTCTTGTGTTCTGACTATAATAGCGTTATAGAGAGTAGGTCCCTTAGGGACTTCCTTTGTCTGGAAACATGCCGGAGAGGTTACTAAGAATAGAACCACGGATACTGTGGGATGCGCGGCCAGTAGGATGTTGCTTACTCGTACTATGTAGAAATCCACGCAGACTCTGGAATACCTAAGAGTAGAGTCGAACACATTTCATGATTTGGAAGAAACATACACAGCCCCCGTGCCTCTGGAATAGGTGCGTTAGTGAACTCGATGGAAGTGGCTGGGTTGGCAATCAGCCGCAAGACTCCTCGGTGCCGTACCTGATGGTCTCAATCGAAGACAAGCCGGAAGTACCGGTTTGATCGGAAGCTTGGAGACATGCTTAAGCCATGATATCAGTCTTGCACAAAAGATCTTGATTTGATGATGTTACAAAGCAGCAATGGCAGCAGAGGTAGGCAGATAGTCTGGACCCTTGCAATTTCGGTTGAACAGATCAAAGGCTCCCCAGTGGCCTTTGGCCTGTGGTCTGACAGCTACGCCCTGTATGCTAGCTCTTGATGGGTGGAGGAACGGCTGTGTGCTCGATCTGACTCAATGTTTAGTCTTAACCTATTCCGGAGTTACATTTGTACATAGTATACTGTGAATAGGAGTAAGGAGGAAAATGGCCACTGTGGTGTTGACCTGTCTCAATACTCAGAGTATGGGCATTACAGAGTAAGCAAACCGAGGTGTGGTGGATTTGTGCCTGCAAGCTTGCGTCATGGTGTTGGAGTGTGCAGAGTAGTTCAAGCTACTGCGGAACTACTGCGGAACCATTCACATAGAGAAAGCGGTAATTAGAATGAACCGAATGATGTATGATGTTTGGGTGAATGACTGGCCCCACCGGACATGGTTCCCCACAAAATCCACACAATTAAAAACGTTTTCTCAAGCCGTTTCTTTCGTCTCCTGTTGATCATTGACCCACACTTCATCTCGATCTTGATTATGCTGGCCATCATCCATGTTTGGGTCATCATATTCATCTCAGCAAGTCTCAGCAGGTCATCCTCATTCAAGCCAGAACGTCGAGACTAAAGTGCAAAATACCCTCTGGGAACGTTCCCTCGGTCGGGCAAATAATGAAAATGAATTGACCGGGCGCAGCTCCAAGAAGAACCGAAGCTATCCCCAGATGGCTCAGCGCAGCTGACTGACGTGGCAAGTCAATGTCTCCTGCCTTGCCTCGGTTGTCTCTTCCTATTTTTCTTGATGATCTTCTTTGTTGCTGTTGACTCTAGCTCTCTGCCGTCCCGCAACTTGGGTCCACGGCATCTGAAACAAGTCCGTCTGCCTTTCTGCAGAAGTCCACTTTCATTGGCAGAGCCCAATTGGCTTCGAGGCTCCGTCTGACCAGTTGACGACGTTCGGGACAGTCCAAAGCATAGAGTGGTTGCTCGGAACATCCATCTTCATCGCTCCATGTTTCCCAAGTTGTATCCGCTACATGACATTCTCGATCGTTTTTAGTAATTCACTCTTAGTAAGAGCCATCTTTTTGCCATCACCGATTCCTCGAGCTGCTTGCTAGCTGACTCTGTCGGCCATGCCCCCCATCATGACATGATCCAGCGGGGTACATGCACGCGAGGATGTAGACATTGATATTTTTCGCCATAATGTATTCCTTCCCTGGTTTTCCCATGGGTCCTCGATCATCTATATATCTTTCATCCTTCCCCATCTTTATTGCCTCCCTGCATTTCATATAATCATACAATTCTGAATTCATCAAGAGGGGCTAGATTGAGTGTTATTGCTCTCATTAGTTTTCTTATTCCTATCCATTCGCTTATTATTTGAACATTATGAAAACTTTCACTTTAGCTTCCGTCCTTCTTTCAGCTGGAGCAAACGCTCTTGTTGCTCGTGATGGCACCTGTTGTTTTGGTCTGACTGCTTCAGGCACAAAGGCAAATGGTACCGTTGACCAACTTGGAGATGGACAGAACCGGGTTGCTGGCAGTGGATTGGAAGCTGGAACATTCTGCATTGACAGCAACGGAGCCATCACCGATGGTGAGGGTCGCGGATGCCTGATTACCCGTAAGCATTTCGATACAGATATAAGATGTCAAAAGACTAAATAAATGACAGCCGAGACATCTCAATTCCAGTGTGACTTGAACAAGGCTGCTTTGCCGGGATTTTCTGTTGGAAGCAATGGCGCCCTTGCATTCAATGGAAGCGCTAGCTGGTATATCTGTGAGACTGGTGGTAATGGCGAGAATATCTACGTTCACACATCAGCAGATGTCACCATGTGCACTGCAACTAAATTGACTGCTGATAACTGCAAGAACGCCGCCAACTCTTGTGGTGCTTCTTATGGCTCTTCAAGCTCGGCTGCCTCTTCATCTGTCGCTCCAGCCACTGTTGCATCGTCGGTTGTAGCCTCTGTCCCCGCCTCTTCCGCCGAGTCTGCTACTGTCGCCTCATCAGTCACTGCTTCTGTGCCTGCATCCTCGGTAGCATCGGTTGCTTCCAGCCCTGCCCAGAGCACTACGCCCGCTACTTCAATGGTCGCAACTTCGGCACCTGCGAGCAGCGAGATTGCTGGCACCACCACTGTCGTTTCTGAGTCATCGTCAGTTGCCTCCAGCACTCCAGCGGAGTCAGCCAGCCCAACCACAACCTTTTCAACCACTCACACTGTCGCTTCTGCCACATCTATCGAAGCCAGCTCCATCCCGGTTGCTAGTAGCTCTCCAGCTTCCTCCGTAGAGGTTTCATCCGCAACTGCTGCCACCACCTCTGCTGTCCTAACCTCATCTTGGGCAAGCCAGGCTTCCTCAACGCCTAAATATAGCAACAGCACCTCGTCAACGGCAACTTCCACCGCCACTTCCACTGGAACTTCAACTGCATCCTCAGGCTGCGGCACTGCCTTGACCTCTGGTTCTTATCAATACCCCCACCTTATAATTCCTGTCAACAGCGAACAGCCATCGAAAGCCTATGGAACTTCCTACTTCGGCTACGTCAACAGCACTTTCAGTACCCTTTTCAACTTTGACATTCCTACTTCCTACGAAGGAAAGACCTGCTCTCTCATTTTCGATTTCCCGCTCAGGTCTGAACTCGAGACAGCCGACTATACCATCAGCGGTGATGGAGCTATTGACTTCAGCAAATTGTCTGAGGTTGCCTCTGAGTACGTTCCTAGCTCCTTTCTTACCCATGAGGTCGACATAACTAACGTTCTATAGGTCAACAACCTACAACTCTGTCCCCTCAGTAGCCACCGACTATGGTACCACCACCATCTCTTCAGGAAATGGTTACGTCATTTCTACTTTCTCATGCCCAGCTGGTGAAACTGTGGCCTATGAGATGTCCAACGCAGGAAGCACAAACTTGTGGTGGTTCAATGACTGGAACCCAAGTCCATTGGGACTGTTCATCACCGTTTGCTGAAGTAGTCTCTGTATGAGATGAATATATTATAATCATGTGAGACTGAGAGGTTCATTTGATTATAACAAAACATCATCCGTCATGTCGTTTCAAACCTGACCCATGATATATATGGCGCCTGGGAACCGGAAATTTTTTGAATCTTTGGGTATCTTCAGGCAAGTTTATAGACGGGACGGACGGACACTGGTATTTGGGAAATTACATCTACGGCATACGAATTGGTTCGTTCTTCTTTATGTATATATTCTTTTTATTTTATATTCATCTCTGTATATCAAATATATCAAGGGATAAATCATTGTCTACTCAGCCTACAACGTAAAGCATAGTTCCTGCAGCTCAATCATCAGCCATTAGCATCTACAACATGGACTTGGCTAAAGCTACCCCGTGTTATGTAACAATGATGAACTCTATCCTAGTTAGGCAATTTATTTAGTCTCATGGAACCTCCTATCCATACATCATGGCGTTGAATGCGAATGCATGAGTTTTCCTTTCCTTTCGCTTGTCTGCACGGAGGGTACTTTGCATTCTGTTCGTATAACTACTACTAATTATCTATTGTAAATATCTTTTTATCATGGATCTGTCTGCTTGTCCTGTGATCTTCAATATTCAAGCAAAAGAGCGAAGTTGGCGGATGAGAAAAAAAAAGCAGATCTTTTTGATCCAAATGCAAACAAATACCTCTGATATTGAACCTCAACCCCCCCCCCCCTACCTTCTATACTGCTGATCTCGCCCTCATGAATATCCGTCGAACTGGAAAGCATACGTCGACATGACTTCTTCCGTAGACTATGGCACCGTCGGCCACAACAACAGTTCCCATCACCGCCTCAACTCAACGTCAGCTGATGATGATGATCAAGAAGAAGAAGACACACTGTTCCTCCTCAATCCCAAATCTCGCCAGACTCTCTCAACTCGACTTTCCAACCACCTGAGCGCCAACATCAATCGATCCTGGACCGATGTGATCCTCCTTCTCTGCTAGACGATAACCGGCCTCCTGCTCGACAGTTCGGCCACCTCGATCTGGGGATGGTTTGTGAGCAATGCAGACCGGCAACACGATATACTTTTGACCTGGGGCTTTCCGACTCGATCTCATCATCCCCCGCGGGGCCTCCCCCCGATACGTCCAAATCCGGGTACATCGATTGTTACTTTTTTTCTATCTCGGATCATTCTGTTTCAGTTGATTTCACAACCGATCCTCGCCTCGCAGACGCTAGGTCCTGTGCGTATGGTTTCTCGCGCAATTCTTCCTGATCATCGTCGCCGCCTGTATCGTCACGTTCGTGGCCCTGACGCTGGATCTAGGCTGGCAAGTCCCCTCGTGCCGATTGCTCTCGTCGACGTTCCAAAGCTGCGGCCAAGTAGTAGTCACGAGTCCGGCGTTGAAATACAATACAACAGTTTCACGGGCGTCGTCTTGACCAGTATATACTGCGACTTGTGCTCCGACGGGGAAGTATTCGGCGGCGCGGAATGTCGAGAGAAATCGTCGGGTCGTGGCTCCGTTCTTGCTTCTGTTGGGCGCGATTGTCGGAGGCTTGGTTTGCGGAAAGTACCGTGGGAATCGCGGGCGCTTTGTGGACGGCGGCGGCGGCGTTGAAGGCTTTCATGGTGGCTGCTTGGTTGGGTTGGGAGAGGGAACGCGAGGGAGGAGAAGAGGATCAGTAGATAAGATGTATGTCTTTTGAGGAAATTTCCGCTGAAGATATCGTACTTCTCTACAGATTTTGGGCCTTCAGCGTCCTTGAATTTTGAGTGTGAATGAGGAATTTACAACCTATGGCAACCAATAATCGAGGAAGCTACTTGATCACAAAAAGCACAGGGAAGTCGTGAATAAAGTCAAAAGTTCTCAGATGATCATTCAGATATGTACGTTGATTCACAAATCCTATAACACCTTGCCCCGGAATAGAAACACAAGAACCAATTCGACAGAAAGGAAAGCCGCTCAGGAAGTCACATCATCTTGGCCGACCCCGAGCACCTCGACCACCACGTTCCCGATTGTGCTCAGTCCCCAGAGAGCTATCAACCCTATTCCGATCTTTCTGTCCATCTTCCACTTGTTCAAGGGCACGATGACCAATAGCCCAACTAGGGTAAACAATAGCGTCACGCCAGAGATGATAAGTGTGGTGCTCACATCGATGCTATATGGCTTGTATTTCAAAGGCCTATCGGGATGTTTTTCGTGTTTATGCAGACCGTGACTCACGGTCATGTAAACACCACTAACACCAATGCCCAGGAGGATGTTTAGCATGGGTCCCCCAAAACACGCTGATAACGCCATCATTGGGAATCCCAGACGGGCAACAGTGATATCGGCAACAAGATCTCCAACACTATTTCCCACGGCAAATATGGTCAGGCCGAGTATCGCGTCAGAAATGCCGAGAATGACGCCAAATGCTTTCAGAACTCCGACGACCTCGTTGGCAATTGTGGCAATCCAAGCTATAGCCACGAGAAACCCGAGGAAGCAGAGAAGGGAGCGGTAACGAGGAGGTGTAGATGCCGTTGTGAAAGTGAGGATGGCAAAAAAGCAGATAGCGCTGAAAACGAGAGAGCCTATGGCTAGGTAGAGGAGAAGATATGGAGATGGGGAGGTTTGGTTTGCCCAGACTATGAGGATGACGAAGAAAGGCGCTGTGAAAACTTGAACAGAAACGAGCCATCGATTCCATTCCTTGGGCGAGGATGCTAGATCCTCTGGAGGGAAGGATCGGTTGCCTTGCAGTTCGGGATTGAATGGCTCATGTACCATGCCAGACCCGTTCGACTCTAGATTGGTAGTAGGACCTGCAGAAGGGAACGGGCTCTTCGTCGGATTATGTGTGCCTGGATGAGGAGAAAGAAGACCCGGATCTGGCTCTGGCTGATCCTCTGCTTGATCGGTCTCAGCCACTGGGAGAGTGATAGCGAGTAAGAAGACGCTAGGTGCGGTCACAAGTCCTAAGATCTTATCATATATAGACTTTCCATGCCAATGATATATGGTGGGAAATAACGTGGAGATGATTGTCTGAGGGGGAGGAAGATACTTATATGGCCACCAACTGAATGTCCGAAAGTCTAGACTATCTTCCTCGTTAATGCTCAGCTGATATATTGATGTTCTGACCGATTCTGGTGATATACTTGGAGGTGGAAGGTGAATGCTAGGTGGTCTCGAGCCTGAATGTGGTGAATCAAGATACGCCGGAAAAGTTCCCGTAGGAGAGACATGTCCAAGAGGAGATGGAATGACTAGCTTCGGTATTGTTTGACGGGTTTGAGTATGAGGCGATTCCGCTGGGCTCTCTGTGACCCTGGCGCGGTGATTCCGATATGAAGGGTTCTTGAAAGTTTCTTCCGGTGGTGCTAACAATCCTGGGGATGATGGCTGTCTCCTTGGAGACGAGAGACGACTGCCAGAGGCTGATATGCTTGGAGAAGCTTGTGCGGATTGCAAACCAGTGGCAGAGGAAGGTTGGTCTTCGCCGGCCTCTGAGGGGATCTCAAGTTGGTCGATCTGGTTCTTGATTTGGCCACTGAGAATACTGGTATCGATTTTTAGTCCATGCGCGTCGTTAGCCGATACAGCTCTGCCTCGAACGCCAGCCTTGAGATTCTGCGTAGGCACATGCTGAACCCGATGAGATAATATGTCCTCTGAAGGATTCCGCTGATGATATGAAGTCGGCCGTCCTATATCTGGCCCATGGATAGGCTCATCAACGATTGAACCATGATCTGAGTACCGTCTGAAACCTCCGATAGGGATCGATTGGTAGCTCCTGTCCCGTTCCAGATGGCTAAGGACCGAGCGAAATTCAAGCGCACCAACCAAGCTTGGCCGGAGTTGTTTGACAGTATTTCTGCGGTTCCCTCTTCCCGGTCGGCTAACCCGCATTTGATTCCGTAACTCCGCAAGCTCACGATTGTTATCTTCGTCATCCTCGTCGACTTGTTCCAATTTCCAAGCTGGCTGGTTCGCTGCCTCCAACAGAGCAAAATCGTTTGTAGTGCCGCTCCCAAGCAGTCTGTCTCTTTCATCAGCGATGTGCTCTTCCTCGTCATCACGCAGATCAACGTCCAATTCCTGGTTCGATGGTATGTGGAATTGGGATCTCATCGTTGCTTCTCTGAGTTTGCGTGCTCTCGTCTTTTTAACCCTCCAGTGCCATGTGACGACGAATATTACGTAGAAGACGTAGAAGCCAACCATGACACAGCACTCCCATAGGTGTAAAGTGCCATCAGCCAGGAAGCTCATGCTGAAAGCTGCGGCAACGGCGAAAAAGCTCACGTCTCGCATAAAGCTTTTCCTCGCTACCTTGAAGGGACGAACTATGGCCATGGAACCTGACACTACCGCGCTGATGAAACAAGCTGCACCTATCAGCTCTCCAATAGCCAAACTTCCACTATGTGAATTGAAGGCTGCGAATGTCGAAAAAACATCCGGGCTGCCATTGCCGAAAGCTAAGAACGTAACACCAGCTAGACTCTCGCTCATGCCTAGCAGCGTTGCAATTGTGCTCAGATTGATGCAAAGGAAGTCGCTGGCGGCAATACCAATCGTACTGAACAACAGACATAGCCAGACGATTAGGATGATAAAAGCGAGCGATTTGGCGTGTGGGAGCTTGCAGTAGTAAAATTGCAAGTAAGAAATGAGGCCGGCTTCTTCGTCAGGACAGTTCGCTTTGATGAAGGCGCATTTATCGGGCGCATGGTGAGCCAATCGACACTGTAGAACCATACGAGTCAGTCAGGAGATGACAGGATCAATCGTGCATGTAACACACCTCTTCATCCCTCTTTACCGATCCTCTCAGAGACGGCTGTCGCCTTTGGAGAGGGGAATAGCCGTCGTCAATCCCGCCATGGCGTATGTGCGACAGAAGGCTTATTACTAGCAGGACTGAGATGGCGAATATGATGGTGTAAAACCGGCGACGGATATACGACGCATTATACCTCCTTCCCTTATCGGTTGTCGCCATGGCCATGGTTGTGGCAGTGATGGCGTTGTGTAGACGAGAAATATGGGAATTGGATGTCGCATTCACGATGCATCATGAGAGTGGCGCCACAGGTTGCCAGTGGTGTACAGGAGACAGATGATCTTTTTCGCAAGAATCAACACCTTTTCATCATCATGGTAAAGGAAGACCCATTGACAACAGCTAGCGCATTAGGAAGCTGAGAGAACTTGGCAATCTTGGAGCTAATGTACCAAACGCTGTGCCAGGAGTAGAGACAGTTTATCGCCAGTTAGCGGGAGGTGACGAAGCAGCGCAAAGATCATGACACTCTCTGTAACAAGAAACTTCGGGTACGGTAACTTGATGAGGTGGGCTTGGCTCTGACGTTTGTCATTCGATTGATTATCTGTCTACAGTACGGGTACTAAGCCTAGGTAATAATGTACCTTACTTAGGTACAGTACCTAGGTATTGTACTGTACTGTACCTTTGGGCGGGCGAGA